>CM072156.1:3694994-3839540 GCA_036850595.1 Rhyacichthys aspro | reverse complement strand
AATTGAACAGATTTCAGATGTATTTAATAGATTTTAGTCCGATTTGTGCTGATTATATATATCTTTGTAGAAAAATCTGCTTTAAACATAAACAAATCAGTCTGTTTCAAATCCAACTAAAACTTATTCAAATACAATTAAAACCTAGTGCCAAAAATATCACTTACTAAATGCATTGGAGGGCCACATAAAACATTGCAAAGTTTTGAGTTTAGCCATTAGTCATGCTGAAACTCACACCCCTATTAGCTTATGCATATGTCTAAATTTACCCACATGGCTCTATGACTGTGATGCAAACATGTCCCAGAGGAAACTGCGTAACTTTTTGCCCAAACTCTTTAGTTTTAGCACAAGTTCTTTATCAATGTCCTTTTATTCAGAATGGAAACCCACATAAATACAGATAAATACAGAAAAAGAGGTTGGAGTACAGAGGTTGGTACATTATAATAATCAACTATTAAAATGTTAGTTCGAAAAGATGAAAAATGCTTTCTTTAATCATTATAATTCATAACAAAATATAGAAAACCTATCCAAGCACCATCATTGAAACCACAGCACACTCTCTGATGCGGTGCAATATCAAAGCTAAACCAAAATAGCCTCGACCACAATGAATTGCGAAGGAAACTGTGCGAGAGACTCACACGGACAGAGCGTTCCCCGTGTTATTCGATATAAAAGCTCCCTGAACATGAAATAGAAAGATGGATCTGCAGATGCACAGGTCCTGACAGCTCATAAGAATTTAATTATAAACACCATCATAGTTTGTACGCTGAGGGGACACACACATACAGTAGAACTTGTGGCGTTACGGTGCATTGTACACACTTATATGGTTTAATTCCTTTGACAGCATTAAAACTAAACGCTTGCTTATTAGTTGACGCTGTTTGGTTTGGTCGTAGCCTTGGAGACACTTTAAAAGCCGGAGCAGACTTGCCAAACGCTTTAAGTCTAAGAAGGCTCAGTTTGAAAATAGTGGTCCGTCCCAGGTTCTTTCAAGGTTACGTCAAGTCTTTTAAACTTCAAGTGCGTCCTCATTAAACAGTAGGTGTCCTTTGAAGCCTACGATTACCTTGAACGTTTGAGTTACCGTTCTCGACAGTTTGTCATATTTCCCTCCTAACCACACGTCCCAAGTGCATTACCTTGTCGCCGAGTCCGTTTATAGACCCAGTGACGTATTTGAAATGCTTTGTACATTTCCATAACGCTGGTCACTTATACAGTTGTGTAAGTGAAATGGTTGGGGCCATTAGATCAGCTTTGAATGAAAAAATAGGCATCAGTTGTACTATTTAGAGTAGAGTGTCCTGGAAGACGCACGGGACAGATTTATCTACAAAATTTTGCTTGTATTTTTGTTCCCAGGAAGTACTATTATTAATTAATTCTTTTTCTTTTCCCCAAACAAGATGATTCACCGTGAAAACGCTTGTTATTAATTTGAGATTTGAATTGAATTTTGATGGGTTTAGGTCAAATTCGATGAAAAGTAGGATTTTCTTTTTGTAAATAATCAATAGAAATCAGTTTATTCCACACCAATGTGCCCTTACAACAAAGCAGAGGTGAATGTATCTGTAAATCAATTTCCCTTTGTTCATATTTCACCTTTTTCTGCTTTGTTTTCATGTGAGGGACATTTTTGTTGCCACCGATCTTAGGCCTAAATAAAATACAGCAGAAATTAATGAGAGTAGGCTTTAAAGAGTTCAATCAAAGGCAAAATAAAACAGCATTTGACTTTAACTCAGCACTGAAATAAAAGATCGGGTTTGAAATCCTTCATATTGAGCCTTTAATTGACTTGTGTTGAAGCTTTAAATATCGATGCGCTGTTCTTGGTTAAGTTTGATCAGATTTTCTTAAAACAGTAAAAACAAAAACATCTGTTGAAAGTTAGCTTTATAAAAAAAATCTAACAAATTGAGTTAAATTGAAGAGTAAAACAAACCAAGTTGTGCTGGTTTAAATTACATCACTGACATGAAGTGATCGGTATTTCATGAAACTTAAAATATGATTCATGCTGGTTTGTTTTTTTTGTTTTTTTCAGGGGTAGCAATCTAACTTTATGTCTTTATTTCCTAAAATTGAAATTGAAATTGAGCTGAATGAATTAAAATGGGTTAAAATGAGTTGAACTGAAAAGGTTAAATGGACTTAAGTTTTATTGACTTAATTAAAATGTTTTGAATTAACCTCAGGGAAATTAAATTGAGTTGAAATGTGTCCTGAGCCAAGTTGACTTGAATTTAATTTGAAATGTCACTAAAGCTGTTTCATAAAACGTACATAATATGAGTCCCTCTAAATCTAGCGAAAGTCCACAATGTGAGCAGCTGTGTTCATATTCTGATGTGTTTTTAGCCTCTAGCCTGCGTCTGTCCAGAGTTACCGAGCTGAAAGACGTGAACCTCCCTCAGGAAGCTTCTAGAAAAGGCCCCGACTGGAATGTGAAACTGTGACATTTGCACTTCTTCAATTACCCCACAGTTTTGTCCGCCCTTTAAATTATGGCCATCCTGTGTTATTCCATTCAATAGATCAGTCCCATAACCTTAGCTACTGTTATTTATTCTTTTTATTCTGCTTTTTGGAGGAAAACTTCTGTAAAACTATAAAAAAGCCTCCATCTAGAGACTGATAAAGTGATATAATAAAACAAAAATACGGTCATAATCCAAGAGTATCAAATTGAACTGACCTTAAACGCGATGCATACATTAAAAACAACCGCAACTTTACAGCCTGGGTTTTCATAAAGTGTGCGTCTGACACGGTGATCCTTCTGCTGGAGTTATTCACGGAGGATGACAGCACTCTCTATGTCGGTCTGCGCTCCGAGCTCAGGTTTACTCGTAATTCACCCTAATCACTGTCTTTCGCAATCTCAGAAACATCTCGACATTTTACAGTACGGTCTTAGCTTTTTAGATGGGACTCGTAAATTTCAACAAGAAGCTACACTTTGGAAGACCTTTAGCTGCTTTTTTCATGCACATGGTGTTGGTTACAAGCACATCCATCTAAAGGCACACAGAGGGTTACTGGATTTTAGTGTTTTTTATTCCTTACTGTTATTCTTCCTTCTCTTTTAGGGCTCCCAGTGTTCCCAAACCACCTCCCGTTGCACCAAAGGTAGGATTGCATTCACTCGTTGATTGATTAAAAGACTTTTTGAAGCATCAATCATTAGAGCATAGACTGTATATTGATACACACAGTGAAAACATACCATTGAGTTGAATATAAAGTCTGTAGTCTCCACCATCCAGTTGTTCTTTTGCTATTTTATGGAGTCATCATGTTCTCTTGACCAATTTTTCTCCACAAAATACTAATACGTTACATTAAATTGAAGTTTAGAGTTGATCTTGACCATTGTGGACTGTAGTGATCCTGGAATTATCTCTGTCTCGTTAAACCCTGCGTCAAAGCATTGTCAACATTTATCCATGTTTCATTTGCTGCCATTTTTTTGAGCAGTTTCACTAAAATAAGACGTATTTTCAACAGAATAATCCATTTCCTTTGTTTATTTCCTTGTTCCTTCGTTGTTGACATCAGTGTCGACCAATGGGAGCGCTCCTTTTTACCTGAAGTGAGCTGTGATTGGACAAAATCCCACTGTCATCTATTAAAATCCTTAATTATAAAGACTAGATCACGTCTTAAGGTCTCATTTTTTCCACAGATGATTCCTGTTACAATAAACTTTAGGAGATTACACTGAAAAACTAAAAGCAACAGTAAAAAAAATCAGGTAATGGACTTTTAAGGGACGCTTTTTAAGCTAATACACTGAACTCTAGCAGAGATTTGTACTTATAAAATATGCAAAAATGATCCTACTGTTCCAGAAAACATGTTTCCACTTGTGATTCCAGTTCAATTTTCATGAGGCAGCCCCAATGGACTCAAATTAGACACAAATGGATAAACATACAACTAGAGAAATGGAGGATTGGATGAAGCCTTCTCCATTTTAAATAAACAGGTATAGGATTTTTCCAAGCTAACCCCAGAAGTGAATGAGTATGACAATGAGAACAACATTTTTTTTTTTTCATTTCTGGGAAAAACAACACTACTGTTTAATAATTGGGAGCAACATACAATAAAATATGTTGTAACCTAACACTGTGTCTGTCAATATACAGTCTGTGTTTCAGAATAGCATGAATAAAAAATGTACCATTACTCCTAAGTGATAAGAAATAATGTATTTCTATGTATTACCTCTTGAACTACACCCTTCTGAAATGACAACATACACATTTTGTTGCATGTTTTATGTTTTAATGGAAAGTATACTGATGCTTCCCTATTCCTAGATTTAAAAACCGATCAAACGACTAAACAAATTGTATTAAACTTTATATTTGATGCATATTTCAAACCAGAGGAAGGGAAGCATCAGTGTGTTGTGTGATTTGTTTCGTGTGTTTTGCATGCTTTCTCTCATATCCGTAGGACGACAGATCAAACATCACAAACATCATAAAACCAGTGGCCCTCACTCACCCCCTTCCTCCTGCCCCTCCTCATCCTCACCCGTCCAGCCCCACCACAGCCCCCTACACCAAACCGCCCAGGCCCTACGGCTGCGGGTCGGACACGCCGCCCCTCTTCATCCCGTCCCCCTCCTCGGCTTTCACCCCCGCCTCCTCGTCCTCGTCCTCGTCCATCTGCAACGTTAGCCCTCCTCCTCTGTCCTCTTCCTCGTCCTCGTCCTCTCCCCCCGTCCTGGTCCCGCCCCAGCCCTCGGTCTACAACACCCCCATCAACCTGTACTCGGCCGAGAACGCGTGTGAGGTGGCCCTGGGGCAGAGGCGGGGCCTGTTGGAGAGTCAGGGCGGAGCTTTGTTTAATGGGTGAGTGCTGGGACTCTCTAAAGCAGCAAAGAAATGACTCTCAGGTGTCGATTTTCCTCTGTTCAAGCGGCTCTATGTTATTTCTCCTCAGTATTTTAAGACTTGATGAAACATAAATGATGAAAACTAAGTAAGAAATATATTATTATTACTATTGGCATCACTGGAGAAGTAAACTAAGACCATAAACGTATAATCTAAACGGACTATGAATGCCTCCTTTGGCTAATTTGTTTTTATTTTTTATTTATTTGTTCTCTATTTTGTGTGTGCTTTGTTTTTTCTGCTTTTTTAAATACTCTGGAGGGAAATATCACAAATAAAATAGAGTTTAAAAAAAAAATTCCTAAAAAAACCCACTAAAAATTAAACTTTGTTATTTATTTGATTAATAATTTGTCCCCAAACCTGGTCCATAGCTGCCATTGAGTTTTCTGAAGATTCTTGCTTTACAAACCAAGTCCAGATGCCTTTGCCGTAAACTTTAGGAAGAAGGAAGGCAAAAAGGGAAAACAATACATGCCTAGAACAGAAATATTAGTGAGCAGGGTTTCAAAAGCCCAGTAAATGTGGTATTTCTGAAAGTTTGACCCTGGAGGAAGTGTTCAAAACAGTAGCTGGGACCTGTTTATAGAAGGCTACAACACTCACAAAGAAGTGTTTCCTGGTTTTATGCCAAAATATGTTTATTTATATTCAATTTATAAGGGATTTTTACAAATTACTCTATTCACATAAACATTGTAGCACTATACACATACTACTCAAGCAACAACCGGACAAAAGGCACATTTATCCAATATCTGACAGTATTACTGCTAATATTACTGTAACCCTTTAGCTGTCAGGCAAAAATTCACATTGTCCATAAAGCAGAGGTGTAACGGACCCTTTTATACATGCATTAATAGCACTAAATTACATAGTGCTGCTTCAGAAACAGGAATAAATAGCAGCCACACTTTGAAATCCCAAATCTTTCTCACATCTTTCTACCGTCAATGCCTCTCTGTGTTTCTCATCATCTTCATCCCCCTCTGTTTCCTCTTCCTCTTTCCTCTTGAAGTAAATACGAGCTTCAGCTGTGAACCTTTTACCCAAAGGTATCGGAATAAAAGTGGACGTAAGCTTTAAATCTATACTTAATCTTTTCATACGGCTTCAACAGACATTAATATGTGGCACATTATCATGCACTTTGGATTTACACACATTTATGTTTTTAATATCACTGGTGGCATTTATACACTGGATTAATTAAAAAAAAAGCTATTTAACATCTCTATCTAAATCATAATAGTTACAATAACAGACACATGCTTTAAGTAATTATATATTTCTTTAATGAATGGTACCAGATCTGTTTACTGTATTACATTTTTATTTATTTTTCATTTATTTACCTACAGTTCTTGGGCAGAGGTTCAGTAAATATTGAGTTAAATGAAAACATACAGACAACTCACATTTATTTATTTGCATGTTTTGTATAAACTGCATGGTGTCTTTCATTTCAGAAGGGATTCTTACAAAATACACTACGATATTTTTCCAATTTGATAAAGAAATGAAAAGATCCTGTGTATGTCAGCGTTCCTCCTTGTCTTTCTCCTTCTTCTTTTTCCTAATCCTTGTTCCTCCTCTACAGACCGGAGCTGCTCTTCACGTCGTAAAGTTAGTCCCTGAGCTTTTTCAAAATGTCATTGTGTGGTGTTTTCCTTTGCTTTTGTTTCCTTTCTACATTTGTGCATGTTTTGTGTTGCATGCATTTCCCTTATTGAACTTATCATATAGAAATGTATTATAAAAAAATGGTTCTTTTGGCTTGTTTTACTGTAAATCATCTGACTTAATAACAAAGCTTTCATTCTTGTCACTTATCTTATGCCGTACCAGAATATCACACTATTATTACTCCAGTTTATTTCAATTAGAGCTGCAATTTTGGAAAAACATGAAATATGCGATAACAATTTAAATATTATTGTGGTATTTAAATGCTCTTTGATAAATTGACAAGTGAAAAAATGAAGAAATACAAGACTGTGGACTGACTTCCACTCGTCAAACCAGGAGCTAAATCGATAATAAAGACTAAACCAGGACTAAACCAGGACTAAACAGGTTTAAACCGGTCTAAGCTGGGACTAAGTGTAGGAACGAACCAGGTCTAAACCAGGACTAAGTGTAGGAATGAACCAGGACTAAACCAGGACTAAACAGGTTTAAACCGGTCTAAGCTGGGACTAAGTGTAGGAATGAACCAGGACTAAACCAGGACTAAACAGGTTTAAACTAGGACTAAGTGTAGGAACGAACCAGGTCTAAACCAGGACTAAACCAGGACTAAACAGGTCTAAACCAGGACTAAGTTTAGGAATGAACCAGGTCTAAACCAGGACTAAGTTTAGGAACGTTAGGAACGAACCAGGTCTAAACCAGGACTAAACCAGGACTAAATAGGTTTAAACTAGGACTAAATGTAGAAAAAACCAGTCTAAACCAGGACTAAGTTTAGGAACGAACCAGGTCTAAACCGGGACTAAGTTTAGGAACGAACCAGGACTAAACCGGGACTAAGTTTAGGAATGAACCAGGTCTAAACCGGGACTAAGTTTAGGAACGAACCAGGTCTAAACCGGGACTAAGTTTAGGAACGAACCAGGTCTAAACCAGGACTAAGTTTAGGAACGAACCAGGTCTAAACCAGGACTAAGTTTGGAACGACCAGGTCTAAACCAGGACTAAGTTTAGGACCAACCAGGACTAAACCAGGACTAAGTTTAGGAACGAACCAGGACTAAACCGGGACTAAGTTTAGGAACGAACCAGGTCTAAACCGGGACTAAGTTTAGGAACGAACCAGGTCTAAACCGGGACTAAGTTTAGGAACGAACCAGGTCTAAACCGGGACTAAGTTTAGGAACGAACCAGGTCTAAACCGGGACTAAGTTTAGGAACGAACCAGGTCTAAACCAGGACTAAGTTTAGGAACGAACCAGGTCTAAACCGGGACTAAGTTTAGGAACGAACCAGGTCTAAACCAGGACTAAGTTTAGGAACGAACCAGGTCTAAACCAGGACTAAGTTTAGGAACGAACCAGGTCTAAACCAGGACTAAGTGTAGGAACGAACCAGGTCTAAACCAGGACTAAGTTTAGGAACGAACCAGGTCTAAACCAGGACTAAGTTTAGGAACGAACCAGGTCTAAACCAGGACTAAGTTTAGGAACGAACCAGGTCTAAACCAGGACTAAACCAGGTCTAAACCAGGACTAAGTGTAGGAACGAACCAGGTCTAAACCAGGACTAAGTTTAGGAACGAACCAGGTCTAAACCGGGACTAAGTTTAGGAACGAACCAGGTCTAAACCAGGACTAAGTGTGGAAACGAACCAGGTCTAAACCAGGACTAAGTTTAGGAACGAACCAGGTCTAAACCAGGACTAAGTTTAGGAACGAACCAGGTCTAAACCAGGACTAAGTTTAGGAACGAACCACGTCTAAACCAGGACTAAGTTTAGGAATGAACCAGGTCTAAACCAGGACTAAGTTTAGGAACGAACCACGTCTAAACCAGGACTAAGTTTAGGAATGAACCAGGTCTAAACCAGGACTAAGTGTAGGAACGAACCAGGTCTAAACCAGGACTAAGTTTAGGAATGAACCAGGTCTAAACCAGGACTAAGTGTAGGAACGAACCAGGTCTAAACCAGGACTAAGTGTAGGAACGAACCAGGTCTAAACCAGGACTAAGTGTAGGAACGAACCAGGTCTAAACCAGGACTAAGTTTCAGTATAATTCTGTCCTTGTTGATATTATATTAATGATAGATTTGCAGTATAATGTGCAGCCCTAGTTCTATGTTTATGTCAAATATATAACCTTACTGCATGTAAAGAACAGAGTGAGATAATGTCATCTAAAACCAGGCACAGGTTCACGTCGACCTGTCATCTCCTCACGTCCACATAACTGTAGCTGTGACGGGAACGTGTTGAGAGGCTCTCATAAATCACCGAGTCAGACTTTGGGACGAGGCGATTGGCTGCAGAGAGTATTTATAGGTGATTTATTGGCAGCGGTTCCTCAAAAGCCTTCGATACGTCTCTCTGTGTGTGATTTACCGTTGACAAGTTACTACTAGGCTTGTCAGCACCCTCTTGGACTATAATAATGTAATAAAACACTTCATATTTTATTGTTATTTAACAGTAAAAGCACAACAAAACCCAGTATAAAGTAACTAAAGAGCTCCTCCTTGTGGTTGAGAAAGGAACTGAAGGGATTGAGTGTGTTGTGCAGTGACAGTTTTTCCCAAAGCATGTTTAACCTCGTACTTTTTCTCCTCACAAACTATTTATTCAGATTTATCCTTTTACACATAAATGCTTTCCTCTTTTTTCCACTTTCCGCTGCACTTTTTAGTGGACCTCAGAGTATTCTGAAGTAAGTTTTTAAACCAAACAAATTCCTTAACATCTTCATTCATGTTTTATTTTGGCTTTTGTGGTTGATTTTTGTTTTTTAATCTCTTTCTGTTTAAAGAAAACCCCAGCCACCAAGGTATTAGACTGATTTTATATCATCAAACTCAAAAAACTAAAACAAAATGGTGTGATTTTGACTGATAATCGGTCTAATCCTGCCTTTTGTCACTACTACATTCACTTCTAAAACTGTAATTGTTCTAAACCGATTTAATATTTATTCACTGCATAAAATACTCCATCACATCCATCTCGTTACCTCTTTATGTTGTTTTATACGTCCATAATTAATAATAAATACTGACATTCTGATTTGTCTTTTTGCAGAGTTCCCAGGAAACACATTGTGGACACAGACATTCATTTCTACCACGTGCCGACTCACGCTGACGCCAGCAGGAAGCGCATCATGGAGGACACCGAGGACTGGCGCCCACGCACCGGGACCACCCAGTCCAGATCCTTCAAGATCCTGGCTCAGATCACGGGCACAGAGAACCGTAAGTCAAACATTCTCACTGATAATACACAGTTAACGTTAAAAAACTTAATGCTAATAAGTACAAATGCATATTTTGCTTGAATATTTCAGTAAATTCATGATTTATACATTTTATTCTTAAATTTGCTTCCTGTTTTTTCCTCGTGAAGCTCAAGTAGAAGATGCTGAAGCAGCCAAGAAGACAAAGTAAGTACTTCTGAGGATTAATCCTTACTAAACACTTTCCAAAATGACAACAACTACTTACATTTGTCGATACTGAGTGCTTAATATTTTATCATATATTTTATTTTTTGTTGTTGAGTGACTTTTATACTTGGTTGAAGCAAGTTTTTGTGGCGCTTGACTCAAACAGAGCATCATTTGTGGTTTTCTTTAATCTCGTTCATTAACATGTTACAAATTTCAAAGTACACTAGTCTGGTCTTTAAGCTGCAGCTGTAATAAGGTTCTGTTGTGATAGTGTTGGTGTTGTTGTGTTGTTGGAGTGTTGTAGTTCTGCATGTCAGAGCTTGTGTGGTGTTGGCTTTTTGTTCTCATCGTCCTGGCTTTCATGATTCCTGGTGCTACTAAACGTGATTTTAAAGGTGTATTGTGTAACATATCATAGGTTTCAGTAGTTTGTTTCTACACTACTGTTTTCATTAGCGTATAATCACATCAAAATAACGCTCTTTCTGGGAAAATAGACATTTAAAGCTCAACATAACATTCAATTCAGTTCAATTCAATTTTATTTGTATTGCCCAGTATCACAACAACAATTGCCTCAAAGGGCTTCACAAAACAGACAGTAAAATGCAAAAAAAGGCATAGTGGAAATGCTAATATTTACTCCCTATTGCTTCAGCTGCTCAGAGAGGACAAAGTGAGCACTGAAACTGAATAGAAATCGATTCATGTTTATTATTTGAACAAACAATGGGGTGTATCGATAGTTTTTACTACAATATACTATATTTACCATAGTTATGATAGGATTCAAGATTATTTCTGTATGATTCCAAACATCTTTAAGCAAAAAAGGTAAATGTATTAATTAAGAAAGGAGATTAAGTAAATGTGACTATTAAATAATAAAACTTCCTCTTAAATATCTATAAAATTGCTATTTTTTCCTTAGACTTTCTGTAGGGGCCTTTCAATGATAAAAACTGACTGATCAATACATGACACATTACTGAATGAAGTTTGTTTTGTTTATACATTTATCAAGTGGACTTATCTTATATTGGTTCATAGACATGTCCCTGCAGGGCTACCGTAGACGCTGTAGAAAGGAGGGATGTAAATAATTGAGTTGCAATCTCTAGTTTCACCACCAGATGTCTCCAAATACTACACACTGCACCTTTAACATTCAGTTTCCATTGTCTGCTTTGTGTGTGATACTTAAACGTCAAATGGTGATTATAAATAATAATCCTCGGTGGAGATGTTTGTGGTGGCAGCTTGTGAGGTTCTTGTCGTGTGGCATGGATTATACTGAGCTTTAATGCAGCCGTGGGACTTGTATATCCCTCACTGTCCTTCTCTCTCTTTCCTCTCACTTCTTTTGGATGACAGAGTGAACAAGAGCACCACTCGGATGGTGATTGGGCCTAAGTACAACGAGCTGAGAGACTGGCACCACGGAGTGTCCGCTCGCACCCTCAATGTCCAGTAGACTCACAAATACACACAAATGAGTGGAATATGTCTACATTATTACAGTTTGATTATGAAGGTGATTTGATTATGGACTGGTTCTGGGGATGGGTCTGTTTGGGAGTAGAGGAAGTATTGAAAGTACCAAAGTAAGAGCTTGCGAAAGAACTGTTATCTTTTTGTGAAAATGAATGTGTGGATGAGTTACACAGTTTTATTTATTTCACCTGATGCCTGGCTTTTCACAGATTCAATCAAGATTCTATCCTACTGACTAGAGCTGGGTTTGTCTGTTGCTAAATCAAATTGAACGTTTCTTCTGACGTTGAGCTATAGACTGTGTTGTGGCTAATGCTGCTGCTAGCTCCAGAGCAGCTCAGATAATGTCCATAAACACTCTGCGGTCGCTAAAGACACTAATACTCCCCAGATCAAGGAGTCGTATTATCTCTGTGACGCCTTGGTTTAGTGATTTGGCAGGAAATTGACAAACAGGACCAGTTTATCTCTGCATTGCCCATAATGCTTTGTTGAATTATGCAAATTAGCCATGTGTTCGGAAGAACTGTGGAGACAGAGAACGGTCAAACTAAAAGGAATCCAACCTAAACTGCTTTATTTCCACTGAGGTTAATGGACACGGTTGCTGCTTTGTTATTGTTCTTTTGTGCTGCCATTGAGCAGAAAAATAAATAAAACATTAATAAATAATAAAAAATTAAAAATGCATTTGTATAATGAGTTTATAAACAAATGAAAAAATACATTTGAATTACTTTTAGATGAGTAGCAAGAGAAAAAAAAAACGTAAATTGTCTGAAAATTAAAAAAAATAAAATAAAAAATTCTCTCATCCCTGCTACTGACCATCATTTATTATCATTTATGAGCCCGAAAGTACATTTATTTTGTGATCAGCTGATGTTTGTGCCTTGGATACGTTTTCCTTTTAGTAAAAGAGAACAAAACACACTAAATATTCAGTCAGATTAGTTCAGGTGGTGTCTGTTTTAAAAATGTGAGTGATATTGCCTTATTATCAGTAGATCAGTACAAATACATTTCTCAAAACCAGGAACTTGAATAATACAATTGAGAGTGTTAAAATCCAAAATGTCTTGTTTACATGAGCTGTGTTTGATAAAGGTTTAGTCTGGATCTTTACTACAGACATTCAAAAAAAAAAAAAAGAAAAGAAAACACTGCCATCTGATAAAAAGATCCATTCTGTTTTGTGTTAAAACTTTGTTGTTAGAAAGTGACAGTTTAGAAATGTGTCTTTGGTCAGTTCTTCAGAAGACATATTTATGACTAGAGTTTGTAAAAAAGGCTATACATGGTGTTTATTAAGTGCCTGCTATGTAAAATATTTGTGCTTTTGCAATAAATATATACATTTAGCTTCTACTATTGCATTATAATAGTGTATTGAAAACTGTATGGAATCTATCTTTGTGTTTAGAGCCTGAAATAATACAATATATAATGTTCTATTGTAGCTAATAAATCCTTTCCTTTGCTTTTTGACTCCCACTTCTTCTACTTTTCTTTCATTCTTTAACACTCAACTCTTCAAGAGATGTCTTCTCATCTTGAGCGGTCCATTGAAACATCAAAGTTTATGATAAATTTTACAATAACAATATCAGGGGCCAAAATAATAAATAAAACAAAATAAAATAATTCGAGAAATGAGAAATGCTGAGGATGAAAGATGTTGAATCAAATTATAACACAAAAAGTAATAGGAATGTAGAAAATAACTAAAGTAACACCATTAAAAAAAATAAATAAAATAAAATAAAATTTAAAAAAAACAACGCAAGAAAAAAAGAAAAAAAAATTTGAAAAAAAAAAAGGAAAATTAAAGAAAAAAATGATTTTTTTCCTTTTTAACCTAAAAGTCTTTCCAAAAAAAAAATTTAATAAATTAAAAAAAAAAATCTAAACTTGTGAAATATTTTAAAGATTTTTGCTAAACACTATGATTGTGGAAAACATAAAGTATGTTGATTACATTCAGAATGAAAACATGCAAAAAAAAAAAAAAAAAAAAAAGCCTTTCATAGAAGGATGTTTTGAAATATATCCCTTTGTTTTCAGCCTAAAATAATAATATAATGTATCTATGATGAATGTTTTATAATATGATGTTTTGACTCCCTCTTTTTCTACTTCTTTCATTCTTTATCATTCAACTCTTGGAATAAAACAGAACTAAATGTGTTCCAGCCTTTTCTCCTTGAGCTGTCCTCGAACACCTCTGCTCCAGTTTATTAAGTATGGATGAGATGAACCACAAACTTTATACCAAAACTTTTTAATATTTGATAAACATCTTTAATTTTCTCACAACAGCCACATAATCAATGTTATTCCATACAGCCCCTTCCAGCAAATTAAACTGTGCTCTGCAAACAGTTATCTGCCAGAGATAGGGCTAACTTTCATATTATCTTGTGATGAAGAATAGTTTTTGTGTACAGGGCTTTTTATTTATTGGTGTACCGTTTTATGAGCTAAGAATACTCTGTGCCTAAGCATTATTTTCACAACAAAGTATTGAACCATAGAATTATCATCAATATAAACTGTAGTAAGAAAAGACTTTTCATTATTCACTTTTCTCAGACTAGTATTTTCTGTCAATAAAAGGAACAGAGCTTTAAAAACAGGTTCAGTCTTGTTTTTTCTGTCACTTGCTGTTCCTCTTTCACACACTAGAGGGCAGAACAACCCAAGAAAAAAACATTACTACGGAAAGGATAGTTTATATGTCATAATAAGTCATAAAAAGGTCATTAAATAAAATGTATATATAGTTTCTGTCTAAAAGAAGAAGAAAGAAGTCGTACAGAAAAAGCTTTAATAATCTTATCATTTACAATTATTGGAACTGATTTATCTTGATTCAATCTAAATGAATGTTCGTGTGCACAGCTGTCATTTCTCTCTTCTTTCAGTTTTACCAGTCAATACGTCCATATCTCACACATCATAATTTAAATTTTAATGATTTTCAGCCTTCGTCCAACAGGAGCCAATAATGTTGTAAAATTTTCGTTTAATGTTTGTAATCTTTGTTCAGAATCAGGACGAGGCTTAAAGCAAGAGGTCAATGTCAACACAGTGGACCTTCAAGTATTACAGATGTATTAAGTTATATTGTAGATATTTAAGACTATTTTTAATTGCCAATTTACATTCATACTGACAATGTCAAAATATGTACCTATTGTAAACCAAAGAAGAGCTTTTACCAAAAGAAAAATGCATAAAAAATCAAATAAATTGGAAAAAATAGTATTTGCAGAAACAATACAAAAGACTAAAAACTTATTAAAAAGAAAAATAAAAGAATTGATAAATGCTGCACATTGAGAATGACAAAAATGCTATAATGAACCCTAACATAAAAAATATTTGGAAAGACAAGAAATAAAAACAAAAAAAAACAAAAACACAAATGTTTAAAGGAAAAAACATGTTTCTTTAAAGAAAGAAGAATATATAAATGTTTGAATTCTTTGGAAAAAAAGAGATCATGAGGAAAACATGAGGAGAATATGAGGAGAACATGTGGAGAACATGAGGAGAACATGAAGAGAACATGAGCAGAATATGAGGAGAACATGAGGAGACCATGAGGAGAATATGAGCAGAACATGAGGAGAACAGGAAGAGAACATGAGGAGAATATGAGGAGAATATGAGGAAAACATGAGGAGAATATGAGGAGAACATGAGGAAAACATGAAGAGAACATGAGCAGAATATGAGGAGAACATGAGCAGAACGTGAGGAGAACATGAAGAGAACATGAGCAGAATATGAGGAGAACATGAGGAGACCATGAGGAGAATATGAGCAGAACATGAGAACAGGAAGAGAACATGAGGAGAATATGAGGAGAATATGAGGAAAACATGAGGAGAATATGAGGAGAACATGAGGAAAACATGAGGAGAATATGAGGAGAACATGAGCAGAATATGAGCAGAACATGAGGAGAACATGAGCAGAACAGGAAGAGAACATGAGAAGAACATGAGCAGAACATAAGGAGAATATGAGGAGAACATGAGGAGAATATGAGGAGAACATGAGGAGAATATGAGGAGCATGAGCAGAACATGAGGAGAATATGAGCAGAACATGAGCAGAACATGAGGAGAACATGAGGAAAACATAAGGAGAATATGAGGAGAATATGAGCAGAACACAAGGAGAACATGAGCTGAACATGAGCAGAACATGAGCAGAACATGAGGTGAACATGAGGTGAACATGAGGAGAACATGAGCAGAACATGAGGTGAACATGAGGAGAACATGAGCAGAACATGAGGAGAACGTGAGGAGAATATGAAGAGAACGTGAGGAGAACATGAGGAGAACATGAGGAGAACATGAGGAGAACATGAGCAGAACACAAGGAGAACATGAGGAGAACATGAGGAGAACACGAGGAGAACATGAGGAGAACATGAGGAGAACACGAGGAGAACATGAGGAGAACACGAGGAGAACATGAGGAGAGTATGAGCAGAACATGAGCAGAACATGAGGAGAACATGAGGAGAGTATGAGCAGAACATGAGCAGAACATGAGAAGAACATGAGCAGAACATGAGCAGAACATGAGCAGAACATGAGGAGAACATGAGCAGAACAGGAAGAGAACATGAGAAGAACATGAGCAGAACAGGAAGAGAACATGAGAAGAACATGAGCAGAACATGAGGAGAACATGAGCAGAACACGAGCAGAACATGAGGTGAACATGAGCAGAATATGAGGAGAATATGAGCAGAACATGAGGAGAACATGAGGAGAACATGAGCAGAACATGAGGAGAATATGAGCAGAACAGGAAGAGAACATGAGAAGAACATGAGCAGAACATGAGCAGAACATGAGCAGAACATGAGGAGAACATGAGCAGAACAGGAAGAGAACATGAGAAGAACATGAGCAGAACAGGAAGAGAACATGAGAAGAACATGAGCAGAACATGAGGAGAGTATGAGCAGAACATGAGCAGAACATGAGCAGAACACGAGCAGAACATGAGGTGAACATGAGCAGAATATGAGGAGAATATGAGCAGAACATGAGGAGAACATGAGGAGAGTATGAGCAGAACATGAGCAGAACATGAGCAGAACATGAGCAGAACATGAGGTGAACATGAGGAGAACATGAGGAGAAGGTCTGTGTGTGGCAGACACTCTCAGACTGGATGCATGTCTTGTTCATGTGAGGAACGTGAAGCGTGTGAGGTTTGAATGTGATCCAAGTGATATCACGACGTTAAATTATAGACCATCTGTCGTGTGGTTTGGAAGAGAGCTGGACAGCAGTCAGTGATGTTAATGCACCATTTGTTCAGCGCTCAAACAAAACCAACACATTTATGAGACACTTGTTCTGAAGTTCTGCAGCAACTATTATTATCTTATCTTCAAACTGTGGCAACAACACTATAATTAGCTTCAAGCAGCAAATAAAGTGTGTAACTCTGGCCGTGCTGGTGTTATGAAACAAAAATGAAAGTGAAAAGAACAGCAGCAGCACATATTCTGCCTCTTACATCTGTTATGTCCATTGCTGGGAAATGATTTGCAGCTAAAAGGGCATTTAGTCACGCCGAGAGTGTATATCCATTTCCAAAGAAGTAACTCCGGAGACAAAGCAGTGAAAATGGGGCTTTAAACTGAGTACATTCGATAAATTGTAAAGTTATTTGTCACATTGGTGAAAGTGAAGAGAAAATGAACAATAGTTAAAAAGATGAGTGCTTATTTAAGGATTTTATGTCAACTTTTTACAATTTCTTTAACAGACTGTACCTTTTTTCCTCAAATTTCCCCAAATAGTTTATTGTAAAACCAATCAAACAGTCTTTATGATGCATCCACTGTTTATTATAAAGGATTGTAATAGATGAGAACCTCTATTCAAGAACAGAAAACATGCTGGAAAAAGGAGCGCTCCCATTGGTCGACACTTGTCACATGACGTTCCAGGAAGTTTAATAGCTGCAGATAAAGTGTATTTTCAGCTGAATATGTCTTTTAACAGAGAAACAGCTGAAAAAAGAAAAGCATCAACAGAGAAAAGGGAGTAAAACACAGATAAATACTGTCAATTCAATCACGTAATGTTTAACGAGGAGGAGATAATTGTCGTCACAGCTAAGCTAACGCTAAACTCTAAACTTCAGTTTGGTCAAATGGATTAGTATTTTGGAGGAAATTTTATTTATCCTGAATTTTATTGATATTTTTGGCAACAATAAGTGGATGATATGGCAAAAATGTCATTAGATTCATGCTGATTTTGTATTATTGTATTGTCTACGTCTTCAAATCGTACACTCCTTACTTTGAAAATCTCATCTCTTTACAACCATTAGCGGCAAATAGCTCCTTCTTTTATCAGAATTGAACGCTCCAAGCAGAATAAAACAAATGGAGAACATGAGAAAAACATTAAACTTCCCTCCTCCCCTTCCTCTTCCTCTTCTTCCTGAAGCTTTTATTAATCGTCCCACAGTTAACAGGCTTCATATGTTTCCCAGTACGTCCAGATGGTCAGCGCTGCTATTGAATCAGAACAGTGGGCTCTGCATCAATCAGCCAATCACAGACAGGGACAATTCAATTACCTCCCCCCATTAATTGGCCTGATTGGTGGAGAATATTAACGAGCTGCACTGTAATTGTCTCTAATGGATGAACGACATGGGAGCGTCTTATTTCCTGCTTTACTTGTCAACTGTTTTGAGCCAATTCGATTCAGATAATGTGAATGGATGCGGTTAGCTCCATAATTTGAATAGATGGCGCTGTTGTCTTTAACCACACAGAGCCTAATGAGGATGAAGCATTTCCTGTTTTTGGTTAAATAAGTAGACAATCCTTCTTTTCACTTAAGCGCAATGTATTTTAAGCATTTCCCAGACGGTGTATTAAAGTATGAGCCGATAAACTGAGACGCCCTGAAAGCCCGGAGTCTGTTTCCTTTAGAGAGCACTTACATTAAAGCTACTCTGATTAGCTGCAATCGATGCTAACGCTGCCGTCCACTGAGTGAATTTATCACGCTCTGAGCTCGAGTTTAGTGTGAAACTGTGATTGTAAAAGGTATAAATCTATTAAGAGTAGATGCAGTCAGTGCTGGATATAGTTCTCACGTCAGAGTTAGAGCCTTCATTGTCCATTTTGACCACGCTAATGAGGTGATATTTTTACTTTAAACCTAATTTTTGCTGTGCCTTCTTCGCTGCAAGCATTGAAAACATTGCTAAGTTAAAAAAAAAAAGAGTTAAAAAAGAAAAACTGTAGACATTTTTGCTCATAAATACAAAATCCAACATGAACTCCGAGTATCTAAAAAATTACACAAAGCTAACTTGTATCACAGCAGTTATTAAAAAGCATCTTATTCTAATTGATCTACAGCACACAACTAATAACAAGATCATACGAGAGGAAGAAGAAGAAGAAGAGAGTAAATGCTAGAGTTATAGACAAATGCTGCTGCAGTAAACATTCATTTCTGCTTGTGATTAATCCAACATAAACAATAACTACAATGTTTTAATTAAACTAAAACAGGAAGCAGCTGTTGCCAAGAAAATTCATTTCTGTTTTATGTTTTTCCTTTCACTTCTTATTTCGCCCGAGAAATTATCATCATTTCAACAGAAAACAGTGTGTAGCTCCACAATTTGGAAAGTGGATGAACATTAAACCAATTAATTAGATTAAAAAGATAAGTCTCAACCATCGACACCAATATTACTCCTTTGCATTACTTTGAATTACTATTAAAAACGAGAAATGTGAAATTACCTCGGGTCTGTTTCCACTGGCTTTATTCAGTATGTCCGTGCAGATTGCCCATAGCTGTTCACATGCTCTAAAAAAGGAGAAGTGTGAGTTTTTCTGCATCTTTGCCACTAGATGTCTCCAAAAACACCAAAATGACAACATAAAAACACAACTTTTCCACATCAGCAGCTGCATGAATCCCCAGTATTCAGCCTAAACATGCATTTTTGAGATTCTCATTACCACCTGTTTAATATTTCAGATTTTATTTATTTATTTGAACGTTAAATTTCCATGTGTTTGCAAAGATTGGGAGGTCTCTCTCTCTTAAAAACCCCAGTATTTCATCAGCAGTTGCCATAACACTTGTCTCTTTGGCCGCAGTGTGATCCAATGTTGGCACCGGCTCTAACTGTACTTTGTGGGTGAAGTGCATCTTGGGAGAGATCACTGGGCCACCCATGTTCTTCAGCTGGCCCTGATGGACACACACATCCACTCATTGGATCTAATAGAGAGTTCATTCATTTAGCGCCTTGTTTAAAAAGAAGGGGGGAGTTTAAAACCCTGGGGCCATGTTGGATTTACAAGAGAAGACTTACTTCAACATGGCTTCATTGGAGACAAAGGCGTTAAAGATAAATGATATAACGTTAATTTAGAATTTATTGTGGTTGTGTGGAGTTATTTTTGTAAAGAAATCTGTTGCTTCTAGACGACGCTGACTCTGTGATAAGCTCTGAACATTTTGACCCGACGGAGAATGCGTGACCCTCAAAAAAGAATAGGCTGCTCTCACAAAAATGCCTCGCCGTGTTAGACCTTGGAAAAAGAAAACAGAGCCAGAAATATTTTACGTGTTTACGTTTTGTATGTCACACTGTTCCTCTCCGTTCTGTTCTTGTACCTGGTGTGATTACAACGAGGACAGTTTGTTTTAGCCGTTTAGGTTTAGCTTGGATAAAGAACATGGGTACAAATAAAAAATCTAAGTCAACATTTCTAAAAAAAAGAAAAAAAAATGATCACAATTGCCTGTGCTGTCAACCTAAATAACATGTTGCATTGTCTCAACCAGATGAGAGAACCTAACATTCATTTACGCTTAGATGTAAAATCAGTCAGTCTTTGGTGTTTTTTCAATAATACAGAGATAAAACATTCTGGTGACATGAGCTGATGAATCCAAAGTGCTAAAAAGACACATTTACAAAACTTTCCATAACAGAAATCTATTAAAAACTATTAATGCTGCTATTTTTCAAGGAAACTGGCTCAAAGTCCTTCAATTCCATTTAATTTTATGCGTATAGCTCAGTATCACAACAACAATTGCCTCAAAGGTCTTCAGAAACAGACAGTAAATATGCAAACAAAAATCCTTGATGAAAATGCGATTTAAAAACTGTCAAAGTGAAATTTTTTCCTTGACGAAATGGCTCTATTACGAGAATAGACTCATCTTATCTGTTCCTTATGAGGTGAAGAATCAAAAAAACAAGAAGCATAAGTCCTTAACTGTTTAATACAAAAATAAAAAACTTAAGTAGATGCAAGTAACTAAAACAATAGATGCTACGTTGTTATTTGAGTTGGTTCAGGTTAGGTTCATTGTAAGAAACAGACATTATCCTGGATTAAAAAGTGTTATCATTACAGTATTTAACAACAACGTCACATGTTTTTTGTCACAGAAAAGTTAAGTCTGTGAGAAATATGGTGTTGTATTAATTCTCGTACTGTTCGAAGTCCATCTCATGTTTTAACACAGATTTTACAACTTTTTTTGGTTTAATGCACTTAGCCTTTAACCCAGATTTATGTAATATAAACCCACTTCTAATGTTACCACTGCTGTGTTTTCTTTACAATCTCTGTTAAATGCACAGACCCAGATTCATTGGACATATGTAAACCATAAAGGGAAGTATTTTTATCCTAGTGCAGGTTAGTTATATAAAAATACACAAATGTGGTCAAACTCCAGTGTAGCGTACGAAATGAGTTCCCCCTCCATCATTAGCTGCAGCCTGGCATCTGTCTAGAGTCAATATGAAAGTCTGTTCGTTCTACTGCACTATATTTCAACTTTACTGTCATTAATTACTCTTGAAATCCAAACAAATATTCAGTTTTTTGTGGTTCGTGTTCAGTGCCATTGTTATTTAATAGTACGAGAGTGTCCTTGAGTCTGTTCTGCCTTAAAAGTGGCACAAAGGCGGCGTTTTTATGGGCACTTTCTTTGACAAATGGGACCGTGAAGTGGAGTCCTGTCCCGTTTTGGCTGCAGCTGCGTGTAGCTGTGTTTTGGTTGGTACAGTATTTGTCTCCGCGCTGTCAGCAGGTAGGTGGTCTGGAGTCCGTCCCACTGCCTTTTGACAGCAACTTGAAAAATGACACTATGATGTCTTTTTTCCAGTGAAATTATTAAGTCGTGAGAGCTGCAAGGTTTGGGATTCTTGGGCGTCTTATTAAGAGAAACGGGACGACGCGAGAGAGAAGGTTTCCCACGTGGCTTCGGAAAGTCATGGGAAACAAGAAAAAAGGATAAAGTTTGTTGTTGAAACTTCATGTAGGCAAAAGGGCTAAAAAAATAACTAAAAATCTTGTCTCACAATAACAATTTAGCAGACAACAAATCATAAAACAGTAAAGAAAGAGAACTGTGCTCAAACTATTGTCTCTAGTTGCTCTGAAACTAATTAAACCCAACTTTAAATGCTTTGTTTTCCTGCAAACCTTATGCTACCTTATGTTAACTAATGTTATATCGTTTATTCTAAAGGTGTTTTAGCGTAGACTCTGAATATGTGATCCATTTGTGAAAAAAATGAACTCAAAGTCTAAATATTTATGTGTAACGTTTGTCTTTCAGTGAAGATGGAGAAGAACCTGGACTGGACAGCCATGAGTCTGCAGTCGTCAAGACTATGATCAAAGGCCCCGCATCAGGTGAGTATTAACTGCATTTAAACATTTACATCTTACAAAATGAGCCACTGACAACAAACCTTCTGTGGCAGCGAAATAATTTGGTGTCAGATCATTGAGAAGTGTACAGAATGACATTTGATAGCTTTCCCCTTAAGACAAGATGAATTAATTATGTATTAATACACATTATTATTACAGAAATCTACAGCAAATCCACCTGACATTTGTTTGTTATGTTTACAGCATTGTCAAGTTATAAACAGTGCAGAAACATTCACTATTGATTTTATCTCATCAAAATGATCTGCTTTTTGAAATTGGTAATGATCAAGAACAATAAACTGTGAAAAAGAATGACACTACGCTAAGAATTTATGTAGAATAACAGCAAAAAGTTACAAAATTGATGATAAAAATGTTGAAAAATAGCATTAAAAGGAGTTTAAGAACATAAAAAAGGAACATAATCAGGCAAATGACTGTGGTTCTGTTCTCTGAAAATGGACAGGATACTAGAAAATTAATTATGTTTGTTTAAAAGCAGAGGGACTGGGACAACACAAAACAGTGGGATGGATATTTGAATAGTTATTAAACCTTAATTTTATCAAAAGTATACAAAAGTCTCCTTTAACTGTGGGATGATTCCAGTTTTTTGTATTAGTTTATTTGCCTTTCACTTTATAGAAATGTCCCGAAATCTTGCATAACGTCCAGAATCGAACAGAAGTGCATCTGTCCAGCTGTGTGAGTTACTGTGACTGTAGGCAGGTTGTGGTATGTTTTCATTAAATTAACGGGCAATATAATCACTCCGAGGTGCCTGGACTGTTTTCTTAGCATAAGTCACGGCGGCTGTATTCACGCCCGAAATGTAGACGCTCCCCAAAAAGACGGCTAAAAATAACTGCTTATGTAGGACTAAAACTAAATCTTCTTTTATGTATGTTTTATGGTTGATTAATAAGACCCTCCTTTACACAAAAAAACGTTTAAATCCTGGCGAAAGTGTAAAAGTGATTTACTGCGGCTGGACTCAATGTTGTTGCAGCCAGTTACAGAAGGAAAAGAGGCTTATTTTCCATGGTCCAAGCGTGACATATGTTGTGAAATAGGTCATTGCAGACTCTCTTTTTCTGTTCTTTTTTTTTTTTCTCTGTGGAAGCCCATTAAGGAGGCGAGAAGGCCCGGCTCTGCCTGTGGCGCCTGCTTCGCTCACACATGCAGCAGTCCCACTCGGTCAGAAAGATAATATTTACTGAAGGAACCTGACGGGAGTTATGAAGAAAATGTACAGCCCTGGCCACAGTGTTGCCGTATTATGCCGAATGCTGTTTATTTGTCTGTGTTTACCATCTATATACGTGGAAAAAAAAAGTTTATCGAGTAAATAATCCTTTGTGAGTAGAATCTGGGAGGCTTATTATGCGTTTCGTGATTCCTTTTTGTTTTAGAGACTCGCTGTTCAATATAAAACAATAGACTTTTATTCACTGATGCTGCCAAAGAGAGGACTCACAATGCTTTTATTTCTATTCATGCCTTCAGTATCTTCGCCACCTTAGATCTCTGGGAATATCAGGTGCATCGCTAAAGGCTAACAGCTGATCCTCACTTTCCTTAATGAGAATAATCCAGACTCGGAGCACTGTTAATTCAAGAATGTGGCAGTAAACTACGTCAAAGCCATGAAAATTGTGGATATTTGTGGGGTTTAGTTTCTTTATCCAAACAAGTTCTTACTTATGAAACATAATTTAAAGTTTAGTTTAGTTTTTTGTCCCAGTTTCAGACTCCACTCTCCTCCAACAGCAGCGGAGTAACCTTTCCTGCTTCTTTTATTTAAAAAAAAAAGGTAAAACCAGACTAAGTTTAGAGCTTACACAACTTAAACGTTTATCTTTGGAGTTTACCGTAGACTGTAGTGAAACATTGCGCAGTTTCACTAAAATAAGACATATTTCCAACAGAATAACTCATTTCCTTTGTTTATTTCCTTGTTCCTTCGTTGTTGACGTCAGTGTCGACCAATGGGAGCGCTCCTTTTTACCTGAAGTGAGCTGTGATTGGACAAAATCCCACTGTCATCTATTAAAATCCTTAATTATAAAGATTAGATCACATCTTAAGGTCTAATTTTTTCACAGATGATTCCTTTTACAGTAAGCTTTATTAGATTCAACTGAAAACCTAAATGCAACAGTAAAATAAAATCCGGTAATGGACTTTTAATGAATACTGTCCTGTTTCCCTGAGAGAAAAAGCCAAACCTGTCAGTCATAATATAATCTTAAGCCAGAAGTTAGTCGTCTAAACCTCAGCACACACTTGTAAATCCTCGTCTTCTTCCAGAGCGAACACATCAAAGGCCGTGCTCCGTGTTTGGGCAGGTGTCGGGGTTTTCACTCTGGGAACGTCACGGTGGTCTGTGGCTGTGTTTGGTCATGTGTACGTCCACAGACGCCCCAGGAATGTGTCAAAAACCCGAGTGAGACGTTCAGTGACGCTCTGCAGATTGATGTTGTGAATGCAGAGTTGTGACAGCGGTAGTCAGCCAGCTGTGGCCCGGCCCGGTTCCCGCCGAGTGTGTGTGGACAGAGAGGTCGGAGGTCAAATAACTTACACACCTGGAAGGACAAAGATAAACACACATCCTTTTGGACGCCATTTTGGGCTTATTTTTTCTGTCTTGTCTGTGTTTTTAACGTTACACATACACTTGTTAAATCTAAATTTGTTCCTTTTTAATGCTGGAAGATAACTTTTCTGAATTAAAACGTCAGCCATATTCACCTACAATAAAAAATACTTGACATTTATTTTGGAATGGTGTCTGAATTTGAAAGACAATGAGTGTAAATGTTAGTAATAAACTTTGTAAAATGAAAGGACAAAGTGGGAACCCTTAATAAAGGAGCACTTCAATCCCCAGAAATATCATTGAAAAAAGGGAAAGAAGTGAAGAAAGTGTTTTTCCATCAGACAGTGAGAAAGAAACGCCAAGGACAATATAATTAGATGGAAATATTATGCATATTTGGAAAAAAAAGGTCTCTCTTTGATTGTTTGATTTCACAATAAAATGTTACACAAATAAAGATAGTAACATTTAGAATTTATTAAGAAATATGTAAAAGATACCAAGGAACACATGATAATATGTTTAATATGATCAAATTTGTTGATGTAGTGATAAAACTCTTACTTTACAACATATTTATTCACTTGATAATGACTCTGGATCTAGATCTTTTTTGTTTTAGAGTTAAACAGGCTGTCATTTTTACTTTAAGACGGCACTCTAACTTTGTTACCTTTTGTTTTTGTAAAGCTTTTTGAGGTAATCGTTGTTGTGATGTAAATAAATTGAATAAAAGTGAATTTCTTTTATCTCTCTTCAGGCCACGGTCCTCTGGCTGGTTTGATCACTCCGTCGTTCGGTATGAAAGGGAACGGCAGCGCTCCCAGAGACCCCGTCCCGTCCCGGCCTCTGCCCCAGCCCCATCCCAACGACGAGGACACGCTGGTGCAGATGGCGGAGCACTTTCCTGCAGGGACTCGGACGCCTATGTGTGCGCACTGCAACATGGTCATCAGGTACTGGACCGGGACTAGTTTTATTGTAGACTTCAAACAACAAGTTACACATAAATCTTGTGGCACAGAGTCTTCTTAATGTTCCCGTTAGCTTTATCAGTTGTGAAACGGCTAACGTTACTGTGTAATTACTGACTTCTCCACCAATTAGACACAGAAACGTAGTAATATCACACAAGAAAACAACCGTTTAACACCAGCAGAGTCACACTGGGGTAAAAACTAGTGAATGGAAATAAAATCTTCTCACATTAAACCCTTTTAAATAAGTACACAGTCTGTATCGTATCCATAAATCCAAGTTTGGCCTGTTATAAACCTTTCTAAAAGTCAAACATGTGACTGTATTCTGCTAAGTACATCATAAAATTAAAACAAGTAAATTAAGATCAAATAAAGAATCATTTATTATCCACTTAAATAATTAACCTGAATCCATTGAGAGTGTATTACCAATAGACACAGTGGAGCTTTATGTGTCTACTGTATATTTAAGATAAGACTAAAGAGAATAAAGCTGCTCTTTAATCCTTTAGAGTAAATATATAAGTCATAAGCTCATGTTTACCTTTTAAATCCTGTTGAGAGATCTGGTGTCTCATTTACACATTTTATTTTGTTATTAAAAGAATAATACTTCTCAAATACTTCTCTAAATGTTGCCTCCAGTATTAGCACTTTGTCCTGTCAGTATAGCTGCCTACAAACTCCAGATGTATTTGTGTCATATTGTACCACGTATCAACAAGAAAATAGTTGCGTTAAAGGTCTTAAAGCTTTGTCACCATGAGCTGAGATATGTTTTAGGATGAAATTTGTTTTCTCATCGCTCACTTAATCAAGAAAGAGCATTGTACTTTAATTTATTCAATATATTCAGCATGAAAAATGTTAAATCAACCTACAATGAGTGTTAACATATTCTTATTATTACAAGCTGCAGTTTTAATTTGCATTTTGACTTATTTAAAATCACGTTTATTTTGAAGCGTATGCAGGGTTTTTTTGCACTCTTTCTCTTGTGTTCTGTAAATTACTTTAACCTAGAGATGGTTATATTTCTACATTTTAAAAGTTAAAGCAAATAAACACAAAGGAGGCAAATATAAACCTAGCAGTGTCGGCTTTGTCCAAGTTCACAGATCTTTATTTTATGCGATGAATATGACACAAATGTAATAGCAAAGTAAACAAATTGTCTATAATTTACTTGTGGCAGTTTCCCAAATAACTCCTGAACTTCTGCCCATTTTCCCTCAGGCTAAAGCTAAATGCTACGTCTAAACTGTCCAAACTGTATTCTTCTTTGGTTTATATTTTATGGAAACGGGATTACCGATTGTTGCTCTGAATGTACCATCGTGTCTGTTTCAGAGGTCCGTTCTTGGTGGCGATGGGGAAGTCGTGGCACAAAGAGGAGTTTAACTGCGCCCACTGCAGGACGTCGCTGGCGGACGTAGGCTTTGTGGAGGAGAATGGCTCCGTCTACTGCGAACACTGCTACGAGGAGTTCTTCGCTCCGACGTGCAGTCGCTGCAGAGCCAAGATTCTGGGGGTAGGTTTGTGAGGGTTTAGTAAACTTGTACTTTAGAAAATGTTGCAAAAGCTCACCTTCCACTAAAGCTGTTTGTGTGAAGATTATGGGACAGTTGGCCTTGACGCTGGATGTTGTTTTAAAAAACCCTGCACCTGTTGTTTGGAGACGACACAATCCAACGCCATTTGTCTTGCACTGCTCCCATTTATCTACGATCATGTCCAGACTAATATGTCTTTTTGGGGTTTTTTTAGAACTATTACTTCAAATAGCATCTATACAGCTAATGGTAAACTAAAACTGAGGAACTCTGTGGTTTGCAAATGAAATAAAAGAAATGACACATGAAAAACAATATAGTTACAGTTAATTTCACAATGTCTTGGATAAGGCTCTAGTTCATGCTTGAGTTGATTTTGGAATCATTTAACACTTATGCTTTATTTACAACTATCCAAGTCTTCAGTTAATCCAGAGATTTTTTTTTACATCAAAGCTTCCTGGTTATTTTTTGGTCTCATTTAAAAGTACATTACCTGATTTTTTACTGTTTCATTTAGTTTTACAGTGTAATCTCCTAAAGTTTATTGTAACAGGAATCATCTGAAAAAATGAGACCTTAAGACGTGATCTAGTCTTTATAATTAAGGATTTTAATAGATGAGAATGATCAGCCCACAGCAGGATTTTGTCCAATCACAGCTCACTTCAGGTAAAAAGGAGCGCTCCCATTGGTCGACACTGATGTCAACAACGAAGGAACAAGGAAATAAACCAAGGAAATGGGTTATTCTGTCGGAAAATACCTTTTTTTGAGTAAAAGAAGCAGGAAAGGTTACTGTGCTGCTTTTGGAGGAGAGTGGAGTCTGAGACCGGGCCAAAAAAACTAAATTAACAATATATTTTTTTTAATCCTTGAATCAAATCGAGAGCACAGTAGAAACCCACAGTTAAAGTGAACACCGGGGAAAGCAGGAATGCAGTCTGTGCTCAGTGTTAGAAGAATTAGGCTTAGTCCCGTTGAGTCCTGGACTGGAGCTTGAACCCGGAGGAAGTGGAGGACTCTGCTCCTAAAACAGGCCTGGCATTCATCCCTCACGTGCTCTGACCTCTTTAGCCTCAATCCCTTTCAACCCTACATTTCTCACACATCTTCAACCGGCTTATAGCCTCTTATTAACCTGTTTTCTCACCCCCTCGCTCCTAATCTGGCCCACCAACTGATCCCCTGTCCCGGCTCACGCTTTAAAGCTGGGAAAATAGCCCCTTTTTTTTTTTTTTTTTAAGCTGGGTCATGGGACCTTAAGGTGAAATAAGTCATATTTAAATGTGATGTGAAAGCAAGTGTCTCGAGAAAAGGCACAAATACACTTCTATTGTTTGACTAACTACCTGCATTAAAATAACCTTCTGCCTGAAGAGTTTAGAACTAGACACTATTTTATCTTTATACTCATAAATACACTCCATATCCACCATATTTCTTTTATCTAGTTATCAATCTGGTTAGATAACGTTAAAATATTAATGTTATTGTGAATCTTTGGTTGGAAAAATGCTGCATGAGTAGATTTTAACAAAGTCTGTAACTATCAAGAAACCAAGATGACACATTTAGTACAATTAAAGCAAACACAGTTCAAGTTCTTGTTATATTCACTCAGAACTGTATTTTTTCATTAGTTTAGAGCTGTCAGTGTTTAATATCAGTCTCACTATGTTTCCATATTGTGTTGTAAACCTTGTGCCAAATGTTTAAGTGTCTATCTGGATTATTATTTCTTCTGGAGCTGATTTAACAGAGTAGACTTCGTGGTGTCCGCTGTCTGAAATAGAATATGTGTTTAGGTTTTGTTGGATTCAGAAGAAGGCTTTAATGACACTAAAAATGGCACGATCAGTGTGTTTAGTGAGCCACACACTACAAATCTGAATGTTTGTATAGATTATTTCTCTATCTGTTGCTGCGTACCTTTCTGCAGAAATAACAAACAGCACAAAACAATAGGATTCGATTAAAACAATAAGAAAAATGACATTTCTGTAAAAGAAATTGGGCTAAATGTTTTGAGAAATTGTCTGTTCACTGTGTTTTTTCACAAACAGCCACAATGCAGCTTGATTTTACATTTATCTGCCTTGATAACTTTTACACAACTCTTAAAATAGAGTAAAATAGTTTTAGATTTAATGTTTGAGTACAGTTTGTTTCTGCAGAGTCCCTCTTTAATGCAGTGTCTTTTAGTCCTATTTAACGTCATTATCGAGTGGAAGATGACGTCTGATCTCCATTAAAGTGTGAACCCAGACAAACCTTTATGTTTTTATTTGTAGGAGGTGATAAACGCTCTCAAACAGACGTGGCATGTCCACTGCTTCCTGTGCGCTTGCTGTCAGCAGCCGATCAGAAACAACACCTTCCACCTGGAGGACGGGGAGCCGTACTGTGAACGAGGTGAGCGCCGAATCAACATTTCAAATACGGACATTACTAACTGTGTCACTCGTTGCGTTTAACGTTTGCGTGTCAGACTTTTACAGTTTGTTCGGGACCAGCTGCCACGGCTGCGAGTTCCCCGTCGAAGCTGGAGATCGGTTTTTGGAGGCTCTCGGATGCATCTGGCACGACACCTGCTTTGTCTGCGCTGTAAGAGGACACAAGGACTCTTTTTGTATTTTATCACCCTTCACAACTGGGTTTCTTAGAGTACTAGTCTTACTAATAACATGAGTTACATAAATAAAGTACTAGAGCGCTTCCAGGACCTTAAAAGTTAATCAAAAGTGAAATAAAAACAGAAAACTCAAGGCATGTGAACAGTACACAACAGAACAGATCCTAGTGTTAGAACCTGAACATTAAAAACAAGGATAAATATTCTATTTGTTATCTGATGAGGGTTAATTATGACTGTTTTAATTGAAGTCAGGTTGTTATGGCATTACATGGAACTGTAATCTCTACAATGTGCAAACACAGCTATAAAAACAGTGGAAAAGTTTATTACAGGTGTTCCAAAAGACACAAGGACATTTTAACAATGATGCAAGCATTGATCAAACAAACACTGATTAAAAAATTAAAAAATCAAGTGGAAGAAGATGAATGAATAAAGAATAGAACTAGCCACTTCTAAAATTAACTAAAATTCCCAAGTCATTTGTTATTGTGGTTCCATTTACTGTCAAATAAATTAGAAAATAAATGGAGTTTGAGAATCAATTGAGTTTTTGTAAATGTATCCTTAGATATAATCAGCCGTCTTTGGGGAAATGCTAAAAAAAAAACATGCCAGCTTGTACCAGACACGCTTAAAGAGCCTGACACACATTTATTTTGTAATTTTAAGTGTTCCTTATATAGAGGCATCAAGAAATGTTATGTTAAGTATTCAAGAGTTAGTTTTTTCTGTTTTATTTCAGGTGTGCTGCACTTCTCTGGAGGGACAGAAGTTTTTCTCCAAGAAGGACAAACCTCTTTGCAAGAAACACGCCCACACTTTTAAGATATGAATCATTCCTGATTTCTTGCCTCATTATGCTTTTTTTTTCACTCTTGTCATATTACCAACCAGATTTAAAAATGCATTTTCACTGAGGCACTTAAACTAGTTTGTATTGTTTTAACAGACAGCACAAAGACTTGCCTCACATTCGTTTATTTATGAATTTCATGAATGTTTTTGTTTAAAGCATTTTGCGGTCACCAATTCCCAATGTCATTTATGCTTTTGTTGCTTTGTATGTCTTTCATTTGTTTTGTAAAGTTTGTAAACGGTTTATTAGAGGCAGACAAAGGATGGATCCTGAAAATAAACTACATTAACTAAGTCGTAAATAAATAAACGTAATATATTGCATAGGAATAGTCCAATTTTTAGTTATTGTTAAAACGGATAGACGTCAAAAGTGGGTTAAAAGTTTTTATTTTGTGTATTATGTTTGAACAGACATTACTATTTTATTGTGTGTAATGTTTTTTAAATAGTATGACTGGTAAAGTTTTGCATTTTCTATTCTTTGTTGATTTACGATAAACTTTCTGTCATGCTAATTTGGAAATATTTACTGTTCACTTTATCAAGAACTACTACGACTTTTATTGTGAAATCTGATGAAAAGTGACTGTATACGGTGTATTTTTATTGACATATGCAACATTACTCTATGATACCAAACTCTGAGGGATTAGAAATGCTCCTTTTATGAAACTTTAATTAAATAATGTACTTCTGATTGATTTGATTTGCCTTTTTCTGTCTGTGATATCTTTCCAGAGCAAACTTCCTGTCTCTCTCCTTGTGAAACCACAAGTCTGACATCAGCAGTGTTCAGTGCAATTTAGCACATTTCCACCACAAAGATGAAGGTCACGGCGACAGAGAGAGAGTAAAACCGTGGCAGGAATGTGTGAAAAACTTTCTAAGTAGCATTTTGAGTCAAGGACAACTTTTGTTTTCCACTGCCTCCACACGACAGGGGCTTTCTGCACTAACCCCATTATTTACCTTCACAAAATCACAGAGTGCTCATTCGGAAACACAATACGAACCGACGTCCTCTAATACAATAATCGTTACTTAATGTTTGAATAAATCTCATCATTGGTGGTTTGGAGTAGCTCTTACAGTTCTAGTCCGTCTAGTTTAACAAAACCTGAAATGTTTCCTTAAAATACTGGTGTAGAACAACAAAGTCTATATGACTTAGTTTGATTCAATTTAACAAGAAACCGGTGTCATTTTAAGTTAAGATGTTTATACAAATGAAAACCATTACAAAATATATTTATATGAAGTTAAAAACGTTTACTTTCCAGCATGAAAAATTGTATTTTTTTGCCTTATCTGTAAAATAGTGTAGCGTAGTGTAGTATAGTATAGTATAGTATAGTGTAGTGCAAGGCAGAGTAAAGCACAGAAGAGTAGAGTAGTAGTAGTGTTGTAGAGTAAAGTAGAGCAGAGCAGAATAGAGTAAAGCAGCATTCAGTAGAATAAAGTAGAGTAAAGCAGAGAAGAGAGGAGCAAAACAGTGTAGTGTAGTAGAGTAGAGTAGAGTAGAGTAGAGTAGAATAAATCAGAACAGTGTTGTAGAGTTGAGTCGAGAAGAGTAGAGTATGGTAGACCAGAGTAGAGTAGAGCAATGTTGTAGACTAGAATAGAGCAGAGTATAGTAGATAAGAGTAGAGTAAAGTAGATAAGGGTAAAGCAGAGTAGAGTAGAATAAAGCGGTGCAGAGTAGCGTGAGGACAGTGGAACTGTTAAAAGTACACTATACTCAGTTTACTACAGGACATTGTGACTCTGGACTCTCTTCTTCACTGTTACTACGACTCTACTCTCACTGGAACTGATCAGTTTGAAACAATACGCTGCTCATACGACTGGTACGGACTGGTTCTGTGCATTTATTTCATATCTGCATCAGACATGTATTATTCATGGACCCTATTTGCTCTGTTTTTAATGTAACACACTCTATTTTGCGCTGGTCATACTCCAGACTCTACAGACAGGATTTTTAAAAATACTTAGGTCCCAAAAAAAGATCAAGCACATGACTAAAACATGTTCAGCCTAAATATCTGAGCATTTCCTGATGCTTTAGAAAGAGAAAAGTCTTCTGCAAGTAAATAATTCTGCAAATACTCCACATATAGATAAAAAATAAATAAATATGTGTGGTCATGTGTCCATTCTGAGCTGGCGGTGGAGTTGTTTTTAATAAATAAACAATAAATCGATTTTTCCTAGAGTCACGTTTATAGAATAGAATAGAATAGAATAGAATAGTCGTATCCCTTTGTGTCGTGGATCAGTCAGACTCAGTGAGAGACTGAGCTCAGAGTCAGACGCGAGGGGCAGTAGCAGAAGCGGAGAGAGAGACGCGCAAACACAGAGAGAGGCAGCTTCTCCAGCGTCAGACACGAGAACCTGGACAGAACTTCATCAAAAACGAGAACGAAGCCACCAAAGTGAGTACAACAAAAGTGTTTCTAACTCCGACTGTCCTCTGCGGCCACCGTCTCCATCGCGGAGCTGCTCTTTTTGTTTGTGCGCCGTGGACGGTCCGCGGCTCGCCTCAGTGACTCTCAATTATGTTGTTGATGGACTGCAGCGGACTCTGGAGAAGTTTAACAGAAGGAAGTAGTCTAGGAAAGAGCTCTGAGGGAAGGACTCGTACTGTGTCCGAGAGAAGTGCTTTCAGCTTTATTCCCTGCGTTTTTCTTCCATTAAATCACGCAATCATTTCAAGGGAGTTGACTACGACTCGTGTCAGCGTCTGTTAACTGAAGAAATCTGGGTTTAACTAACTTTTTATCTTGTTTTAGCTTGTTTTCTTCTACTATAGCAGTAGTTAATTTGAGTGAATGCTGCTGGTGTTTGGAGCATCTTCATTAAAGTTAATGGCACACACCTGGAGACAGTAGACATCACAGTAAACACTGTTCCTTCTTGGGTCCAAAGTGCTCACTAATCTAATGTCTAAGCATCAGCTGCAGTTAACATCAAGTTTAAGTAACATCTTCCTGAAAACTAAAGCTTTTCTTAAACTAAATGTTGTCTTGGAGTCAACAAACACATGAGACAGACTGAAGTATAGTTCACTGACATCCATTTATATAGTTTCTGTGTTCTAGAAAGTTATTTTAAAGAAGTTAGTTTAATTAAATGTAACAGGAAACTTCAGTGTCATCTTAATTTTGTTAAAATGTTAATACAGAAGAAAATTATTACAAAATATATCAAATTAAAAATGTTTACTTTTGAGCATGAAAATACTGAGCATGTATACTTGTACCTTATCAGTATAACAATAGTGTAGTGTAGTGTAGTGCAGAGTGGAGTAAAGGAAAGAGTAGTGTGGTGTAGAATAGAGTAGAGTAGAGTAGAACAGAATATAATAGAGAGTGTAGAGTGAGAGAGTAGAGTAGTGTTGTGGTGTAGAGTAGAACAGAATAGAGTAGAGCAGAGTAACGTGGTGTAGAATAGAGTAGAACAGAATATAACAGAGAGAGAGTGAGAGAGTAGAGTAGAGTAGTGTTGTAGAGTAGAGTAGTGTTGTAGAGTAGAGTGGAGTAACGTGGTGTAGAATAGAGTAGAGTACAACAGAATATAACAAAGTGTAGAGTGAGAGTGTAGTGTAGAGTAGTGTTGTTGAGTAGAGTGGAGTAGAGTAGAGTGAAGTGGGGTGGAGTAGAGTCAAGTAGTGTAGAGTAGAGTAGTGTTGTAGTGTAGAGTGGAGTAGAGTAGAGTGGAGTGGAGTAGAGTAGTTTTGTAGAGTAGAGTGGAGTAACGTGGTGTAGAATAGAGTAGAGTACAAAAGAATATAACAAAGTGTAGAGTGAGAGCGTAGTGTAGAGTAGAGTAGTGTTGTAGAGTGAAGTAGAGTAGAGTGAAGTGGGGTGGAGTAGAGTCAAGTAGTGTAGAGTAGAGTAGTGTTGTAGTGTAGAGTGGAGTAGAGTAGAGTGAACTGGGGTGGAGTAGAGTCAAGTAGTGTAGAGTAGAGTAGTGTTGTAGTGTAGAGTAGAGTCAAGTAGAGTAGAGTAGTGTTGTGGAGTAGAATCAAGTAGAGTAGAGTGGAGTGGAGTAGAGTAGAGTCAAGTAGAGTAGTGTTGTAGTGTAGAGTAGAGTAGAGTAGAGTGGAGTGGAGTAGAGTAGAGTCAAGTAGAGTAGTGTTGTAGTGTAGAGTAGAGTAGAGTAGAGTAAAGCCGGACAGTAGTCTTTGGCATTAGTCACTGTTAAAGCAACACTATGTAACTTTTCACAATAAAGATTAAAGAAGTAAAAGAGACAAAAACACACTTCAAACTCTTAATTGATCTGATTTCCTGGTTTTAGTGTAAATCTTTATTAATGTGACATGTTTTCACAGACAGTAGCGTGTCCTGTTGGAGTGAAGTATCTGAGAAACCAGGAGCATGTTGTGTTTAAAAGACGAAGTTACTTTCCTTGTTTCACGTCAAGAAACCATCAAAATGAAGTAAATACAGTTGCTCCAATGATTTTCAGGCTCCATATTTTAGGGTTTAAAGGTTACCTACTTGTACTTGTATTTGAAGAAAAGATAACGTTTTACTGAAATGACATTTGCCCTTGTGTTTAGTTTGGGGTTGACCGTTTAAGTGTTCAGGTTAAAGTCAGGCCCCTCTCAGAATGCACATGGGAAAGATGGGAAACTTTTGCAGTTAGAAGTTTTGAATGGAAGTCAATGGGGAGAAGCAAACTGACAAAAAAACGTCATTTAAAAAGCCACAAAGGTAGAATAAAAGTGAAGATATGTTATGTTATGGACAACACAAGAGTCTTCCATCAACCTCAGATTGATAAAAACAGATTATAGTCATATTTAAGATATATACACTTGACTGAATAAAATGCAAGCTCACAGAGCACGTTTACACCAGATCTAGTCTCATTTTACTGAAAACTATAGCTTTTCTTACACTAAATGTTGTCCTTGGAGTCAACAAACACATATGAGACTGACTAAAGTAGTTTATTGCTCTCTGTTGATATCCATTCATACAATCTTTAGGAAAAGGTGGATATATAACCAAACAAACGACGATGAAGGCGACATAAAGTGGTCCATGAGCCTGCTTCTGACACGACTGAGAGCAAACAAATGGACCTACCAATAAATATGTTCTTTATTTTATGCAAATTGAGCATGGATTACACTCTTAGATACTGGGCAGACATATGTATAGTAGTAATGTTCCCCAGTTAACACATGCTAATGTTAGCTAGCCTGTTAAAATAATACAACTTCTGCTGCAAAAAAAACTGAACGGAGGAAAAATGCAATTACTCGTTGGTTTAGTTTAAATTTGAAATAGTCCACCCCCTTCTTCAGGGGCTCGGAAAGCGCAGAAACGAACCTCAGCACAGCCTGCAGCAGAGAGTAGACCACAGCCCAGTATTCCCCAGACAGCGCACTAATACACTCAGGCATGCACACAGTACGCAACTCAACTCCGTAACCAGCTCCAGGTGTTTGTCGGTGTGCGCTATGACAAGGCTATATCTGTGTGTGTGTGTGTGTGTGTGTTTGAATGTATATCCAGATGGCACAATAGCGTACGGCTCCAAATCTGAGCTCACCTCGTGCTCAGGGTCCGAGGGCAGTAACGCCGGGGGAGCGTCCAGGAAAACACTCAGCAGAAATGTGAATGAGAGAAGCAGAGGTCCAGATGTTGTACTGTTTTCATTGTCTGTCAGCTCCGTGAGCGTACGCAGTCGTTGTTCGGGCTTTAGTGGGAACAGAAATCGTATTTAGTTAGGAACACATCATCCAAATCTGAGAATTGGGTGCGTTCTCAATTGGCTGTGTAATTGAGTTTCACCTCGCAGCTGTAAACAGAGAATTCCCTCCGTTTTTCTCCTCGTCTGCGTCTGAACGAGGGAGAATGTGTGAGAGAGAGAGAGAGCTACTAAGCTGACACTTCACAGTCAGAGACGTCTCGTGATGCGGGACGAGGTGTCTCGATACGGACCGCTGCAAATTCAGATCACATTGCCGCAGCTTGACGCGCCTTCCAAGAATAGCAAATTCACCAAAAGCAAACTCAATTTCTGTCCGTCTGCAGGGAGGCAGTGCAAAGGGAAGAGACGCAGCGACAATAAAAGTAGAGAGCACTGGTAAAACAGCACCAGTGTGGACGTGACGTTATGCAATTCAGGCAAACAACAATCTGTACAGAACCTTTGAGTCTGTTTTAACAGTTTTTAGTAGATTTGTGTCTGTTTTTGTGTGTGTTCCATTTCAACAGAAGGGAATACAGAGCAAAAAGACTCTAGATATGACTTTTGACAGATTAAGAGCCGACCTGTGACTCTTGTGCCCAATCAGGAACAGTTATTCTGTAGTTTTGTGGAGTGTAGCTCAATAACTTCAACTTATTGATGAAGTGAAGAGCTCAAAACCTACACGTTTTGTATTTTTCCTGCCAGAATTTTGGAAAAAACACATTGAATCATGATTGTGCAACTTAAAATTAGACACTTTAGAAGCTGTTTTGTGTGTTTTGCAGAGTGAATGTTGAACTGAGAGAGTGGTTATAGAGCTTTAGAGGTTTTAGAGTCTGTATGTGTTACCTTTCTCTCTGGTTTCCTCCCTCTGTTCAGACTCATGCATGTTCAGGTGAATCTAAATTGCTCAAAGTGACTCGATGTGGAGTTGTCTGTCAGCGTCTGTTTGTGTTAGCCCAAGGCCCAAAACTGTTGGCACCTGCGACTTCCAACAGAACCTAATAATCTGTAGATAATGAATGAATGTAGCACTCTTCATGTATGTTGCTGATGTGTCTTTTACCTTTATCAGATTGAACGAGAATGCTTCGAAGCTATAGCCTTAACATATTTAGGTCAGTCCTTAATGTGTGTGTTACTTTCACAAATAGCTATGCATTTATATAATTGTCTGTGTTAATAAATGTAACATGAGTTTGAGCTTAAACAGTCTTTAATGTGGAAGCACAGGGCCTTAAACAAGACCTATATAACTCTGTGTTGTTGTTAGCTGCTGTAGCCTTAATGTTACTATAAATAAAAAAGCTAAATATTTCTCTACTCGCTAATGTTCTCTACCCACTCACTGACCGCTCACATTACCAAAACCATCTTGTTTATTTGCAGTTTTTGGTTGCTAATGCCATTTAGTCTGACGGTAATGCGTTGCGGTCTTATCTTGTGAAAATGCACTGCCAAGAATTCAACATGTGACTAATTAAAAGCTTCAAGGATCCAAATAGTTCATTGCAGCAGACGTCTACCTATTGGTTTGTACTGAGCAGGTTAACAGTTCATGTTAAACTTGGATATGGAAGAAAAAAAAAAAGAAAAAAGAGCCCATTATTCATGCAAACGACTGCCGTTTTTCTAATGTCCAATTTCCTCAAGTTTGAGATGGTCTTGATAGTAATCAGAGGGAGATAGCAGCCTGTGCCCGAGGCCTTTTTCACAAACCTCCAACTCTTCTTAATTATAATGTCAATGTGATTTATAGATACATTCCTCGACCTATCTCCCTCTGCATCTGATCACACTGTGGAGTTGTTGCAGAGGTTCTGGAGCAAAAACACACAGAGCACACATTACTGCAGATAAAAACACAGACTCTTTGTGTGGAACAGCACATATTTATGCTGCAGATACCAGTTATGTCAGAGGTTTTTTTAGCATTTATTACATTTTGGATTTAGACTGGTGTATATGGAGTTATGTCAACAGTATATTCATGAATTTATCTTTATAGTTGCATGTTGATTTATTAAAGAATGGTTTTCACTAAACTGTTTACACATGTAGGACATAGTTTACCTTCATAAACTGAGACTGTAAGGCAGGATGACCAGGGTGACTGTGTCCTGTCCCATGTCCCTACACATATTTGTAAAAATACTAATATGTCCCCGTATTGAACAGTGTCCCTAGTGTCCCCACTTTATCAAAATAAAATCACAGCAGCAAACTTCCAAACAACTGTCCACAGACTTTTTTCACTTCAGAGCTTTTTAATCTTAAACTACAATTACATTCAACCCGATGTTGTAGCTTCTAGAGGAACATGTGCATCTATAATGTACTTAGATTATTGTCTGAAAAGGTGATTGTTCTTAGGTGCTTTTTTGTTTTATGACTCATCATTCTTTCATCTGCAAGTCTTTTTTGTGTCCCAGTTTAGAGGTCCAAAAATATGGTTCTCCTACTGTTGTGTAATGGGCTATTAGCTAATAATGTTCCAAATTTAATAAAGGTGCCACTGTCTCCTCATGAACATGGCTCCTATCATTAAGCAGGGGTTTTATCGTTAGCTGCGTTAGCTTCAAGTTATGGGTTGCTGCGGAGAAAGTAACTTTGCCAATATGTTCCAGTCGAGCTTGGCTGTGTTTCTGTTTGTATCCGCCGCTTGTTGCTTCAGCTGCTACAGAAAAGAAGAGACTACAAATTCTGCAAACGCATCTACTCTAATCATTATCTCTGTCAAATATAAATGCTAAAGTATTGCTCCACTTGTCTCAAAAGACACTGTTCCTGTTGCAGCACTCACTCGGCAGCAGCTGCTACAGAGTCCGCACTGAGCTATTCACGAAGCAGTTAAGAAACTCACGTAACGAACGCAGGCCCAGGTCAATGTGACTCTTATTATTAGTGAGAATATGGCAGATTAGAATTAGAAATGGAAGAAAGACATGATAACCTCAGGACTTACACTCTGTACTTACACACTATTGTTGCTTCCTCATCAGCATCAGCTCAGTTAGAAGTAGTATCCAGATAGTTCCTTGTAGCAGAGATCTACCTATTGGTTTGTTCTGAGCAGGTTAATAGTTCACGTTAAGCTTGGAAATGGAAGAAAAGAAAAAAAAAGAGCCCATTTCTCAAGCTTTTTAATGTCCAATTTCCTCAATAACAATCAGACGCACACTATTGTTGCTTTCTCATCAGCATCAGCTCAGTTAGACGTAGTATTTTCTGAGTAATGCGTAACCATTTATTATTTGGTACATTTTAACTCTGTATTTGTGTATTGCTACCATTTTACGAGCGATAAGCTAAAGGTAAAGCTAAAGGTATGCTGTAGGTGACAAGCAGCAAACCAAAATGAGGGAGTCGTGGCAATACAATAACTATTCTCCTGTTTTAAGTTGGAAACTGTTAAATGTTGCTCAAAAGCAAGTGTTATAATCACTTTTACAGGTTGGAAGCTAAGCAGGTTGTGTGAGTGGCGTCAGGTGTGTATTTATTACAGTTTAATAATCTATTATCGATGTTCCTCGTATCCTTCGACTGTCTCGAGCGTCGCTCTTTACACTTGACTTCAGACTCAAAACAACAAAACAAGCCCAGTTTCCCGTAAAGCCCTGCATTTCTAATCGAAGCAGTTACATTCATCAGCGCGATCTGAATAGGACACGACTGTGTGTGTGTGAACTCTGCTCTTCACACATGGATCTCATTGGCTTCTTCTTTGTTGTCTTCTGACGCTGGCACCACTTAAAATAATCTTTTCAACTTTTTTTCTTTTTTTTCCGAAGCGAGTTGTGATCTATTGCCTCTGCTCCTTTGATATGTTCAAACAAGAATGCACTGACACAAGCACACACCCGCCACACACAGGCCCAACGCCGCTCCACACATTTCTCTTGTTGTCAGCTGCTCTGTGGTGTTTTTGTTTTCATCCTGGCGTCATTTTTCACCGGGAAAGATACGATATAGATGACGTTAATGCAATCTGACAGTGTTTAATTGAAGAAGTCAGTGTATAGTGCGCTTTATTATGAATGGCACGTTACTGTAAGGCATGAAGAGCAGAGATGATGGGATCCGACAGCTCATTTTCTCATTGGCTGAAGGCGGCTGTTGTCGTTCAGTCAAGAGGAAGACGCTCCTAATGCAGGCAGTTGAGAGATGATGCAGTTTGTTAAGTGTGTGTTGGACAATAACACGTCACTGAATCATTCTGCGTTATTATACTTTGCGCCAGAAAACTGACAGAAATGTATTATTATAAAGCAGTGGTGTCAAACAGAATAAAGAAGGGCCACTCAAGCAGGAATTATTTCAGAGGCCAAAGAAATCGGTCATTGTTTATTAAATCAGAGAATATGCTTGAACGTGTTTCGAGTAAATTAAATGTTTCAGCACGAGTTCATCAGGCGTCGAGTGAAGAGTGAAGGCGAACCAGGCGTTAATCCAGAGCCAGAAACTGATCATAATCTGTCTATATACACTATACACAAAGACAATAAAGTAAAAAGGATTTATTAGACGTTTTAAGAAGTGGAAATATGACAAATAAACATTCTCATATTGTTTTGTATTTAGGAAAAAAAAGGTTTAAAGTTTCTGTGTCTGGAACTTGAGTCTGGTTCATTTGGCTAATGTGCTCCTTTCTGTGCTTTTTTATTGATGTATTTACTGAACCTTTATTAATGCAGGAAAGTCCCATTGAGCTCAGTCGAAGGAGGTGGTTATAGCTGCAGCCGTTCATCGCACACTCTTTGTTAAAAATGGCGGCAAAAGCTTAAACATCCAGCACCGTTAATTGAACATGAACAGAATATTCAGGAAATGTGACGGAGGACTGTGTCTCACTAATGCAACAACAACGCAGCTCAAAATAAGACAAAATCAATGCTGCTGGGCTTGAGTTGTCCATTGCGTTTGTGCTTCTTGAAACGAAAAGTGCATCAGGATGACATAAGGATCTATCATCATTCGACCTGATGGTGTAATTGGTTTGTTTGAGCAGGTCCATGAAGGTCAGATACCCCCATCCATTCACGGGACAGAATGGTTTAAATGGGCCTAGACTGAGGGGTCAAAAGAGAGATGTTTTATTTACTGAAAAACTGTAGATGTGTTCATTCATTGGGTCTGACTCAACCATCTGCAGATGCACCTCGCTGCTTCACCCCGTTCTTCCCTGAGGCGCTTCAAACACACTGATCTCCTGAAGTCACGTCTCAGTCATGATTGAGTCCTCGTCCCGTCGCCGCTCTATAATTCAGCGGTGCACAGTTCAGCCACTCCTCTGCCGGTGTTTCCCCTTCTCCTCCTCCTTTGAACGATGACTCTGAGAGTTGGCATCAGCACTTTGAGGAACAATACTCCGAATGTTCCGGCAGGACGTGAGGACAGATCACAGTAATCAGGAAATGTCTGCGAGAGGAGAGTGTTTAAATTGTGATTTATTAGCACGCCTACTAATGTATGGAAGCGGTTTAGGCCTGTATCCGTCAGGGCAGAGGTCAGAGGTCAGATCTCATCTTCTCTGTAGTTCACAAAGGTCACAGCCCGACTACTCCTCCAGTCGTCCTACATTCATTTCTCTGACTTTTCTCAGTTTCAGAGCACTACTTTATCAGATATTATTCCACTGTAATAGTGCTCTCTGACCTTCCTACTTATCACATGTTAATCATAGAAATATTCCACTGATGGAGTTAAATCTATTCAGTGAAAATGTGACATTTTACAGCCATGACTTGGAAAAGTACTTGTATTTAACAATATAAGCTGAACTTTACATTTGTGGCTTTGTATTTCTACAACTGTCACCTTCCGTTTGATCCACCTTCACAATACATTGCAAATTTATTTTTATCACAATATCATAAATCATATGGAAAATAACACTGCTAACAACACTAATATAATAATACTTAATACATTTACTTTTTACCCGTCAAAATCATCAACTAAACTTTAATCAAACTGTGGTGCTTCTAAATAAAGAGACCTGGTTCATTCTTATATTTAGTTCCTATTTTAGTCCTGTTTGGTCCAGGTTCAGTCTTTAATATTGAGCTAGAGACCCACCAAATCAAGCACTTTTAAACAGTTTCTAATTCCTTTATAGAAATATTAAAGCCTATTTGGAGATAGTTTGTAAATCAATCCATATTTAACATGTTTATGCTTCACAATCTTAACCTGTCGTTACATCTGCTTTAATAAAAGACTGAGGAAACAGTAAGACATTAAACTAAAGGTGTAGCCACACACTCCACGACCCAATAAGACCCACTTTTAGGCCCGGACCCTCAGTGGAGAACGACGTATTTGGATCCTGACACAGTATGAAAGCATATGACGCTTTATTTCATTTGTAGTTGAGCTTTGAACTGTGTCTCATTCTGTTGATTTGTCAAATTCCAAAGCAGCGTCATCAGAGCCGCCTCGCTTTACTCCACAAAGAGAAAACCCACAGATGATGGAGTGATGAGTGGGGTCCCAGACCGGGCTGGGGGGAGATAACCATCTGGAAGCACTTTCAGACAATTTCATCCGTCCTGCCCCCCGAACCTGAGACCCCCAATTTCCACGGTGCCTCTTTTTGAGGTGCCATTCCTTCGGCGACGGAGAGGGATTTGCCTGAGAGCAAGTGTCAGGGTGAAGTTCAGGAAGTGGCTTCAGCTCCGGGTCTAGACTGCCCCGAGCTGCCCCCAGCTGCCCCGAGACTGGGACGGGTAACAGTCAGACGTGATGAATTATGCTTTTTAACCTTCACAAAGACGAGACAAAGACGAATGACATGATGCTTTGTCTGTACTTTCTGTGAGGGGTTAAAGGTCATGGAGCCAATGGAAAGTGTTTTTAAAGTTTCTTGAACATGTAGCTGCTTTTGAAAAGGGGAGATATTAGATGAAATGAGTGTCTCTGTTGTGTAAAAAGTCTTTATTTTTAGCCATAGAACCTCTGTAAACAGCCATGTGAAGAGGTTATTTTTAAAACTCTATTTATTTGTGTAAAATCGTGCTAAATATTACAACCTCTACTACCTTTTGTAAACAGAAACCTAAGGAGGTACTTTTTACATGACCACATTAAGTCTGTTATAAACATTTACCTCTTTTACATTAATCAAATTTAAGTTTTTGCCTCATTTTAGTCATTTCTTCACAAGGGTTTTTTTTTTTTTTTTTAAATCCTCTAGTCATTTTTAGCCAACTGTTGTTCTTCTGTAGTGCTAGTGCCATTTAATTGCTTTTGAATGCTATTCTGGGCATTTTTATCATAGTTTTACCATTTTAGCTTAAGCAACCTGCACATTTAGGCAGACTTTAATACATTCTCAAAAGGATGAAAAAGCACTGGCCATCAATTATAACAAATTCTGAATTAAATGTTATGTGTGATGTGAGTGAGTGGGTTATCTACCATTGGACCAAATCGTGGACTCAGACGTAAACATGGATGGTTTTATGTCCAGTGCTTCATCATCAAAGGCTGTTAAACTGAAAATACCAGAATAAGATTAGCATAAACAATGGTAAAGGCCCAAAAACCTACATTAAGGTAAAATACATAATGTATATTAGGTACAGTAACACACATACGGCTTAAAGGACATGAGGAAATATGTGATGGCTATAGCATTAGCATCGTAGCTTCATGTGCTAATGGTAAAAAACACATAAGATCATATATTTAAGCAGTGATTTTGACCTTAGATACTGTTTTTTCTATAAAATGATTGAGTCCCTTTGTTTTTTATCCATCTGATATGTTCCCTGGGCCTTCGTGTGGTTCTCCTGACTTTTTTCAGTTTGGTCTCGTGTTATCGCGTTGAAACCCTCAGATTCGATTGTCGCCGGCCGACCGCACCCTTCCATCAGACATAAATTCATCACGACCTCGTCGATGTGTTTTCCAAAGTCATTATTCCTCACTAATTAAATCTGATCGATCCCAAATTGAATTCAGTCCCTGCGATACTGCGTCTGATGCATGTGGAATCTAATCACGCCGAGGCCTGTTTCTTCACTTACATGTCGGCTGGATTTATACGCAGCCGTTTGACAAGTCCGTTACAGACGATGAGAAGCTGGCCTCTGGGACTCTTTGTCCCATGTTTATGAAACAGTGTGGCACTTATTAAGGCTTATTGATAGTCCTCCAAGTCTCTCTGTTGTAGACCTGTACTATCTGTGGAAGTATTTCACTTAATAAAAAAAGTAACGGCTTCTCATACTTTATAAACACACTTAATCTAGCAATACTTACAATATTAGAAAAACTGGCAATATGTGACTTTTTTAATGTCTTCCTGACTCATGACTTGAGCAGAGTTTAAAAAAAAGTACAAATTAATACGATAATCACTGATTCGTGTCATAATTACTGCAGTTTCAGGAAGTCTGGTGCAATGATGATGTATTATGCAGCCTTTAACTATAGAATCTCTGTCTTTATTATACTATAACTCATCAGGTTTAATGCAATGTCAAAATATAATCTTTCACTATGAGCTGCCAAGCTTTAGATGCAGTTATTACAACCTTTTATTGTTCCTATACGCTGTCCAGACAAGTTAATGACAGTAAATGTAAGACCTTTGTAGCTATTTTAGGATTTTCCTTTGTAAAAATGCAAAATGGCAACAATAGAAGTGAAGTTGAAGAGATTAATGTGAATTTTTTGAGGAAGTTTTTCTCTGTACAGTCTCAGTCTTTGATATCCCATAATTCTTTCATCTTCCACTGTGACCTGCTGAGGTTTAGATGCAACTAAAAAGGCAAAAAGTCCCTCTTTATAATATATAGAGTTAAGTGACAGAGCATGACATGGAATGCTAATTATTGTTTTGTCTTGAATAGATGCCATGAAACACTATTTAACTATCACTTAACAAGTTTATTGTATTTGTCTTTCTGTATTTGTTTGATCCGTTGCTTCATAAACAATTTAAACAGTGTTATATGTTATTTCCTCTTATGTTTTGATGTTCTAATGATGATAAATTTGACCATTAGCAAAACAAACAGCAACTTTGCCTTCACCTCAATGCAATAAGTTTTAACCTTCATCAGACGGGACCCCTTCACACGCCTCAGGAGGCAGGGTCCATTTTAGGAGAAGACAGAAAAACTTTCAACACAACAATCTGCCCAAAGCATAAGCATCTCTTTACTTTCTTTAGATTTCAACATCGGTTTTACTCCAGTTAAAGTAGCTTTGTGACACTGAAAACTTTCCCCAAAGAAGCCCTTTCCTTCCCTCGTGCAGGACCCAGTAGTTTGTCAGAGATAAAGCCTGAGCCCGGTCCGTCGCAGGAAGTCCTGACACTGAGTTTGATCAAATCAGTGGATGCTCCGGGCTGATAGCAGCAGGGCTGTTTGCAGATTGAATTATGTGATTTAAAGGAGCAGCACTCACCAGATGCCCAACACTGAGTCAGGCCTGGCGGATCCTCACCAGAGAAAAATGAAATCAACAAGAGTCAGAGAGAGACCAGATGTCCCTAACAGGCCCCTGTAGGTTTCCAGACAAACACCATCAAACACATGACGACGCATTAGCTCACACCGACACACGCATACTCGGGCTTATATCGTCGTAGAGACATTTGTGGATGTATTACATTCCCTGAAACAGATACAGACCTAAACAAAAAAGTAAATCATCAAATAGAAATAATCAAGACCTTAAAACGTCAACTAGCCTTTTTTTATCAAGGATTTTGAGAAAGTTCAGTGTATAATTACAATCTTTGGCTAATCACACGCTTGTATTCGAATAAAGGACCCATAAATATTTAAAACCAAGAATAAAGTGCCCATTGAGCGTCACCAAATAAGTTAAATCATCATCAGACATTCACAGACAATGTCCCTGCAGGGCTACCGTAGCTGTTCACATACTCATGCACTATTCACCAGATTTCAACTAAAAACGTCTCATAATACAAACCCAAACCTAGTTTTATAAAAATACACTTTCAGCTCAGGTTCATGAAAATAAAAACCAGGCAAATGTCCCAACTTTGAAGAATGACCTCACTTTTTGTGGTAAATACTTCCTCTGGTCTTTTCCTCTCATTTACAACTATTCCTCAAACACACTCTATATTTTCACCAATACTTTATAAACTCATAATTTCCTCTATTTCTGTATTAAGTCATTCTCTGTATTAACCCACGCTCCACCTGGGCCTCCGTCTGTGTTTGTGGCTCTGCGGACGTCGTCAGGTGAGGCTCTGCACACACCACACAAATGTGCACCACATGCACTCCACTTTTATATTGAACGTGATACGCTGGGAGCAGTGTTTTTACAAGCCCGAACCTCTGAACCATGTCCATTCTGCTTCCTGTCGGAGAAAAAAATGATCCCACCGCTGCCAACGTGAAAGTGCTGCTTCATGGCTTTTCTTCTTTAGGAAACACATATTTTGAGGTAAAATTTGAAGAAGTTTGGTAGATTTGAAGCTTTTTGACTTATTTGTATGAATAGATTGACAAATATTCAAGTAATACTTCTATAGATTGTCCACAGGATAGTACAAACAGGGACAATTTTAAAATCATGCATCAATACCTGTTTGTCACATCCAAACAGAGCTTTTTTAAACATTGTGTGCTCAGTTTGCACAAATTGAATGTATTGAATGTTGCTAATCTCAGTACAACAACTGGTATAATGTCAAATGACTAAGAGGACGTTTACAGAACAATGCGTTCTCTCAAAATTGCATTGATTCTGTTGCGGATTGGCCTCTCGTTCACAAAAAACTGGGGTTCTCACTCCACGAAAAAACTTTTGAATGCTCCGGACAAGTTTTCTTTTCGTTGTGCCACTCTTCTCTCGTGTAAACTCTAAAACACGCATAAGCCACCAACGTCTCAGAAGAGGGATAAAGCAGAATTTGCAAAAAGAAAACCCACCCCCTGCTGGTCTGGCATATGTACTACATCGTTTGGGGTCTTGGGTGGAGATTTTTAGTATAAATATAGTAAAATTAGTAGATAAGTATGTGAAATTAGCGAGGGAAGCCACTGATAATACTCCCTGAGGATAATATTTACAGTGACACATCTGTAGAAAGACTTCACATGTAATTTACTCACATCAGTAGAGTCATTTGCTTTTGTTGGGGTTTAGTTAAAGATTGTGTTTGTGTTAAAACAGATATTTAGTCCCAATATTTAAGATTTAATGAATGCATTTATTTCCATAATAAAAGCAGTCACTTTTTGTTGCAAGATATTTTCAATACTTTACAAAAAAGGTAGAGTGTTATACATGAGAGTTGAAGTCATTCCATCTTTATTCTCCAAAATTACAAATGTAATATACTGCATCATACCCATCTATTAAAAGGTTGGTTTGGATTTATGAAAAAGCAGTGATGTATGAGGTGTGATTGTGTCAGTAGAAGCATAGAAACATGAATAGTGTGTTTAACAGGCCATATTTTTATTGATTTAGGCAGTGTGTCTCTATTTGGTAAATGGCAAGGCCAGGTTTTTCCATTTAAGCATCATATACAGCAAATTAAGCAGCACAGCGTTTAATCCAGATTCAGCTTTATGAATAATGGCTTCTTTTTTAACTCTATGAATCTGATCTGATGTGTTGTTGGAGCCGTGATATCAGTGCAGCGTGTCCTTCTCATGACTCTGTGTGTGTCTGTATCAGAGTATGATCTTCACAGGCGTCTGTCACAGCTTCTTGCACACACTTTGACTCCATGACAAGTAACTACTGCACAGTGATCAGAGAAGCACAGCAGACGTCCATCAGACTTGTCCCGAAATGCACTTCTTCTGCGTTGATTTATGTGAACGATTTGTAAAGTTGGAAAGCTAAAGTATTTTACATTAAAGGCACGTTAGAACTACTCGGTTTGATTTTGTTGGCATCTCTGTGCACCTTTGAGTCTCTAAAATCACATCCTGATGAACATTAAGATGTACAGAGTTAGGCCTGGGCAATATGGAGAAAATGTATCCATCACAATAACAATCAACTCCTTTTAAGTCCAAGTACCATTATTTTCTGCTGTTAATCATGTCTGAACAACTGTATTTACCCAAAAATAAACATACTTTTATATATTTATTCTGTGTTTTTTATATGCATTTAAAAAGGGGCAACAAAATCCTTTAGGCAGTTCAAATAAAATAAATAAAATAAAATAAAATAAATAAAATAAAATAAAATAAAATAAAATAAAATAAAATAAAATAAAATAAAATAAAAATAAAATAAAAATAAAATAAAAATAAAATTAAAGAAATAAAGTAAAATAAAATAAAATAAATTCTGACCTGTCAATAACCTTATAAATAAAATAAAATAAAATAATAAAATAATAAAATAATAAAATAATAAAATAATAAAATAAAAAATAAAATAAAATAAAATAAAATAAAATGAATTGAAATAAAGTAAAATAAAATAAATTCTGACCTGTCAATAACCTTATAATAATTAAAATAATTCATAAGTTCCTTTGTGGTGGAGAGGTTTGTGTGGTAAATGTAGACTAGTGGTCATGAAAAATGTGCAAAAATTTAATTCCATCCAGTCATGTAGCTTTTGGGTTTGTTTCTTTGATTCGTGGAAAAAACGTTCATGTTCAAATGCATTAGTGTGGATGTGGCCTGTAGCTCTGTTCCCTTCTGTAGAAACCCGCTGACAGCCGTGTTAAAGAAGCGTCCTTGATGTTAGCGTTTCATTAGCAGGAGATAAGGTAATAGGACAGAGTCATCCTACTCCCTTTCTCCGCAACAGGAAACTCAAGACGGAGCAGCCGGCTTTTCCACAGTCGCCCCTGGCTTCAGGTTCGAGCTAATCAGCGGTGCACACAGCCGTGACTGTTCTGTTCCAGGGGACTGCAGATGGGGGCCCGAGGGGAAGGGGGCGGGGGCCGGACCAGGGGCCCGTTAAAAATGGAGGGAGAGGACATGCAATAGTGTAATCAACTTGTGTGTATTTTAAGTACTTTAGTGTTTCCAAGTGTCCTTTCTCAGACAAATGTTGCTGTGGAGATTAAATACTGAAAAACATAATTGTGTTTTGTTAGCATTAGCGTTAATAGTCACTAAAAACAATGTTTGGGAGTGGGTTATAACTTTAAATCATGTCACAATACATCCGGAAATGATGGTGAAAACACTGAACAACTTTTCAAGTTTAGCTGCTGCACCTTTTATTTGTGAATTGTGTCCAAACTAACACTATTTTTCTATTTAACATGTCTTACAATTTGATTAAAAGTGGATCTACACCAGCAGCATCATAACATCTTTACAGTAACAACAAACAAACTTACATTTATTTGTTTACTTTTTCTCTCTGATCATGATTAGTTTGAAGAAGTATTTACGTAGCATAGTATTTACATTCATAACTTAGACTGAGACTTAGACTGCTTTGTCACAGTAGCTCAGTCACAAACAAACACTCACAGACAAACACGCCGAGAACTCCCACAGTTCAAACCGTGAAATGCTTTGTTTGGAGCAGTTCAAGATGGATTTGTAAACTTTCAAATCTTGCAGGAATTTGAGAGAGAAGTTGAGCTGCTGCTGATCGTCTCTCTGTCTCTGCTGCAGTAAACAACGCCTTTACAAGTGACGTTTGTTACAGAGACGCTACAATTCAGAGGGAACTGATGTTTCTTTTTGAATCCACTGAAGCAGATGCACTGTTTGTGCCTCAGTGAACCCTGAAAGAGCAAAATGAGGAACACAGTTGTTGTTTAATATGGGTTTATGACTTGTTTTTGACTGGTCTTTGTTGCTGAAATTGATCACTTTCTCTTTATTTAGTGCCATAGTATGTCTTCTAGTTGTTGTTTTACTCCAAGTTAACATTATTTTTTGAATGCATTGCAAAAACTGTTGATAAAATCCTGTAAAATCCTGTAAAATGATGCCGAGAGAAGAATGGCGACACTGTTCCTGCCGGTGCGTTTTCTCGAGGGAGCTGTCAGAGTGAGAGAATCGAACATGGAGGCTGGATGAACAAATTATGTCAGTGGTACCAGTGGAGTTAATAGTGCTGCAGAGTTAAGTGAGCGGTGCTCTCTGAGGCCGAGCTCTAATCACTATCAGATGTCTGGGTGGAGCAGCGGGACATGGTCAAAACACTGCTCTTACCGGGACGGATGGAACCGGGATGAAGGAAAAGAAGGAAAAATGGCAGAGAATATTGTTTTGCAGTCACAGGAAAGTCATGGAAATGGTCACACAGTGCAATGTCTTGGGGATTTCTGTGTAATATTAGTCATTTACAAGGGTTAACCCCTGTTTGAATAATAATAATTTGAATGTTGTAATGAATAAACGTCCGGAGAGAAAACTGTTCTTCTGGTTTTAAGGTTCCCAGACGATTTAAGCCACAATATGAGCACTTAAATGACTCAGAAGTGCAGTAGGTTCATGAAGTGCTTGTGAATTTTTGAACTAGTCTAAAAAGTGATTGATTTTTGTGAAAGTATGAAAGAAAAAGTTACAAGTTCTTTGGGGTATTATTAAGTAGAAAGTAAAACAGGAGGCGAAGAACCTAACGTCATATTAAAGGTCATGTTTTTAAAACTTGTTGGAGATTGTTCAAGTTCACTTTAACTCACTTTGTAATATATTATTAGTGCAACATAAAACAGAATTAATTATTTTTTTTAATATATATTTTTGGAACATGTTATGCTATAATTCCATAGTGGATAATATAATCTAAATGTCTTTCAAAGTATTGACTATTGCAAATTAAGCTCTTAAGTATCATGCTTATCATTTTGTTAGCATAGCATAGCCTAGCATAGCATAGCATAGCATAGCATAGCATAGCATAGCATAGCATAGAATAATACTGGAGATTTCTTTCCATATTGAAGACAAATCACTTCATACATGTTTTATTCTAGAATCAAGGTATTTAAGTTTATTGTTATCATGGCTATTGTGAATAATATCCATTTTTATAGTCATTTATTGTCATTTTTCTACATTTACTACTGTTTATTTATCAGATTGTAGTAAATAACTGTATTCTGTGTATCTCAAAACTGAGGTATTGTAATATGAGGCTGGAGATATACCTACTCTTGAATACAATCAACTCAAGAATCAACTCAAATCAATACAATACAAACTCTTGAAACAAATATGGCTCTGGCCTTATTGTTTTCATGGCGGCCATATTATTAATAGTATTATAATGCGATTGATTGCTGCTAAAGAGTTTAAAAATTGTATAAAAAGTAAAAAGAAAAAGCTTGAAAATTATCTTGAAAACACTGTAATCTCTGTATAATTCTATTTATTTGAGCAAAAGGTGCCATTGTTTCTGTGTCTTTAGGATTGGGATCATTTCCATTTCTGCACACGGCACCTTTTAAGAACCTTTTGGTCTATTTCAGCCACTTTTCTGCGTGAGACCAGTAGTTGTTTTAATTTTTTCCCGAGGTGCATGTTTCCTGCCGCGGATCCGTACGAGGAAATGAGCTCTGTCTGTTGAATTTGAGCGGAGCCCGTACAGTAGAGAGCCATTGCTAACGTCTGATTGGCGTCTCCAGGCCTGTATCTCCAAACCTGTGGGTGGCATGTTTAGCTTAGCCGCATATAAAGGTGTGCTGCTGCAATTGAGTGTGCAGCTCCGCTTGTGTTCGGTGAGGCCACGTCCTAATCATTGTCAGATGGCGGCCAGAGTCCTCGCGTCTGGAGCCATTTACGAGGCCTGTGGCCGCCTGGAGGGAGCGCGGGGGAAAATCCACCTAACTAGGCTGTGCTTTGTTGTCTGAGAACGTGTGAGACGGAAAATACACTGCAAATGATGGAGCATTAGTGGTCAGCCTGCGCACTTTCTCACTAACCAGAGTCGTGTTGTTCTTAAACTTCAAATATTGAGTGGGTTCGTTTCAAGAGAGAAAACCTACACCAAACCAAAACCACCTTCTACGTTTAGAGTGTGCTCTGTTGTTTATTTCATGTTTTTGAATCATTTCGTAGGATTTAACAGATTAAATAGAATCACATTAAACAGATCAGTCGAGCTAATTGACCTTGATCAGTAGTTTATTTCCAATTTTACTTTATGCAGAGACAAACACAACAATCTAAATGCAGTGTCTCTTTCATGCAGTAAAATTTAAACAAAACAAAATAGAATAAAACAGAAGTATGAATATAAAATAGACATTACTAGAGAAGAAAAACAATGGAAGTGCAAAGAACAGCAGCATTATTAAACAGAGTAAGAGCGTTAATGTGGAGCGAAAGATGCTTGTGCCGTAGTCGGACTGGAGCTGGACAAGAGTAGAAGTGCGACAGAAGAAAACTATTGAGAAAAACAAAAGGTCGGTCAGTGGCAGAGCGGAAATATTAGGAAATACACGACATTTAGGCTCAGTTTTTTGTTTCTAATCTGACATAAAAAGGTAAAAAGGAAAAAGGTCCATCTGTTGTGTCGTATTGTAATATATCACAGCTTAAATAATTCACAGATAAAAGCAGACTAGTGGTAATAAAGTTACACAACAGCTCTGTGTATGGTGTACTTTAGTGCTGCTCACAATGACTCCTTTTACGCTCTTCACATTTTACTGTAAGTGATTGCTGTGGATAAATATTGTGGTGCCCAGGAATGTGACCCAGTTAAACGCGTTGTTTGACATCGTGTCATTTCACAAACTGCAGAGAAATCAAGCTCAAGAACCGGCGAAACCGTTCATTTGCCTCGTTTAAAGTATAACGAGCTGAGACTGGAACAGACAGAGTTAGTTACGGCACAATGTCAAATAAATCTAAAGGGAATATTGAACGTAAAGCTGGTAAAACGATGGGCCGTCAGTGTTAGTCAAGCACCGAATGTCCACAGACTCTGAATTTACGAGATTTTTGGAAACGATTGATTAAATTTACAAGTAGATGGGAGCGTTTGTTAATTTCAAATGCAGAAGTAGACAAGCAGACCTGAATATACACAAAATAGACGCCTCAAGTTTGTCTGTCTGTGCTGAACATTTTTATTTTTCTGTTAATGAAGATGATAAAAGTGTAACAAGTTTCAAATTGATGCTCTTTTAAAGGCCTCAAAAGTGGCTCCTCGAAAAAAAGTCACAGATAAAACATTGGTATCAGCGAGTATTTAGTTAGATTAAAAAAAAAACCCCACACTGGGACACTCGTCGTTGCATTTTTGATTATTTTGATTGTATTCAGCTGCCAGGACTAAAGAGTTGAAGTGGAGGCTGAAAACAAAAACAGATTGGTGAGTGTTTGCGTAAAAACCCACTCTCGTCATTAGTCCGCTCAGAGTTGTTTGCGGCCCGTTCTTCTTCTGCAGGAAATTGAGGCTAATCCTGAAGCTGAGGAGGCTCTTTGTGGCCACAAGGCACTCTCAGGTGAACTACCCCCTTCAAGGTCTGTTTTATCCTCCAGGAATTAGTTTTGCATGCCACTGTCCCTGGTCTTCCTCTCTTATTACTCTTCTATCTTCTATGACTCGTGTTTGGGTTGTTTTTGTGCGTCTGGAGTCTCCTGGAGTTCCCATAAAACACTAAAAACACTGAAGGGCTTTTCAGGAATGGGGCAAAAACAACCAGCTTTTACTCTTGTCATGATTACTCTCTGCAGCTCCCGTAGATTTACAACTATTACTACCTTTTTCTTTGTTTTTTTGTTTTTGTTTCTGGATTAACTCTTTTCTGTTGAGACCTGTCACTTATATACCATACTATAAACTATAAAGTATGTTTATTTTTATTAATTTACAAAATGCAAAGTGAAAAACACAAGATAATTCTTAAAATCAAATCAATATTTGGTCTGACTTTGTCTCAAAACAGCAACAGTTTGAGCAGTTCCTAAGTTTGAGAAGGATCTGAGCAGGTTTTGATCAAACATTTAGAGAATCCCATTTAGAACCAGGCCAAACTGGACTAAACCAGACCATGTAATCCCAGACAAAACCAGACCAGACTGGACTAAACCAGACCATGTAATCCCAGACAAAACCAGGCCAAACTGGACTAAACCAGACCATGTAATCCCAGACAAAACTAGACCAGACTGGACTAAACCAGACCAGACTGGACTAAACCAGAACATGTAATCCCAGACAAAACCAGACCAAACTGGACTAAACCAGACCATGTAATCCCAGACAAAACCAGACCAGACTGGACTAAACCAGACCATGTAATCCCAGACAAAACCAGACCAAACTGGACTAAACCAGACCATGTAATCCCAGACAAAACCAGACCAGACTGGACTAAACCAGACTATGTAATCCCAGACAAAACCAAGCCAAACTGGACTAAACCAGACCATGTAATCCCAGACAAAACCAGACCAGACTGGACTAAACCAGACCATGTAATCCCAGACAAAACCAAACCAAACTGGACTAAACCAGACCATGTAATCCCAGACAAAACCAGACCAAACTGGACTAAACCAGACCATGTAATTCCAGACAAAACCAGACCAAACTGGACTAAACCAGACCATGTAATCCCAGACAAAACCAGACCAGACTGGACTAAACCAGACCATGTAATCCTGACAAAACCAGGCCAAACTGGACTAAACTAGACCATGTAATCCCAGACAAAACCAGGCCAAACTGGACTAAACCAGACCATGTAATCCTGACAAAACCAGACCAGACTGGACTAAACCAGACCATGTAATCCCAGACAAAACCAGACCAAACTGGACTAAACCAGACCATGTAATCCCAGACAAAACCAGACCAGACTGGACTAAACCAGACCATGTAATCCTGACAAAACCAGGCCAAACTGGACTAAACCAGACCATGTAATTCCAGACAAAACCAAGCCAAACTGGACTAAACCAGACTATGTAATCCCAGACAAAACCAAGCCAAACTGGACTAAACCAGACCATGTAATTCCAGACAAAACCAGACCAGACTGGACTAAACCAGACCATGTAATCCTGACAAAACCAGACCAAACTGGACTAAACCAGACCATGTAATCCCAGACAAAACCAGACCACACTGGACTAAATCAGACCATGTAATCCCAGACAAAACCAGACCAAACTGGACTAAACCAGACCATGTAATCCCAGACAAAACCAGACCAAACTGGACTAAACCAGACCATGTAATCCCAGACAAAACCAGACCAGACTGGACTAAACCAGACCATGTAATCCCAGACAAAACCAGACCAAACTGGACTAAACCAGACCATGTAATCCCAGACAAAACCAGACCAAACTGGACTAAACCAGACCATGTAATCCCAGACAAAACCAGACCAGACTGGACTAAACCAGTCCATGTAATCCCACAAAGACAGATTTCTTTTAAGTATTTCAAGTATTTTGTCTTTTCTCTCTCTTGGTATTTGTAAAAAAGATGAAAAACTTAAATATTGAGAGTGAGATTCTGAGATTTGAGTCATATATAATATAAAATGTACAAGTCAACAACAGAACTACCAGTATTAACATCATTAATTACTCTTCAAATCAATACCTCAGACCAATATATGCAGTACTTTTCCCGTTCTGAACAACATAAACCCTCCGTTGGACTGAGTTTCCGTCCAAACAGCACAACACAGTCGAGGGGGACACTGGGTGGTCAGAACAAACTATCTGAGATTGAACCAGCATCGCCTTTAGACAGTTTTAGTCTGTTGGTGTTCGGCTGAGTGACGCAGGCCGAGCTGCAGCACATCAGCTCAACGCCAACTCTGTGTTTTGTAAATAAATAAAATAAACCCTGCACCAACGGCTCCAACATACGCCCACTGCACCAGCAACAAGAGCCGCTAAGTTCATTTACACAGTTTGAACTATTGTGCTCTTATTCAAATCTGTCAGAACATGAATGGGGTTTGATTACACCAAATTAAACATATTTTCCATATTATTATACTTACTTTATCTTGTCTTCTTTAAATTGGCCTAAAATATTCATGGATAAAATTCAATATTGTATTTGGTATGTTCAAAATGCATTGAAACATAATATTTGATTCATAAAGTAAGTAATTCAGTGATTTTTGGGGGACTTTTTGTTGTCGCAGTGATAAAGTAAATAATAAAACAAGCACAACACACAGATTCACAAACAGAACAAAATAATCACAAAGGAAGTGAGTGATATTGGGACTGTTTATTTCTATTTCTATGTATTTATTTATTTATTTGCATCTAGCTGAGAAAAATGTAAATCTGCATCTGTTTGTCTTTTCCAAAAAACTTCTTAGCTTTATTTCCGCGTTATCCAGCCCATAGAACAGGTGCACTACGGTCTTGTCTTCTTAAATCTTAAAACAATAACTTATTTTTAGCCGATTTAAAGATTTTCAACAGAGTAAAAGTCTATGATATGGACGTTTACAAATCTGACATTTTTGGAAGTTGCAGGAAATCCTTGTCAGTTGTTCACTAGACCTTGTTTTACATTGCGGCTCTAGAGGAAAATCTCTTATACAAATACAAACCGCCAGTACCTTGTCGTTCATCCGTCCACAGTAATAGTCTCATGGAACCCCAAAACCACTCACTTCTGTTGTGGATATGTTTCTGCCATTGAAATTGTGATGGAAATGGATCTATATCTAAAACAGACAGAGGTGTCATACAGAACCAACTCCACAACCTTTTTGTTATTCTATAAAATATGTCTCACTTACTTTACCTTTAAATGATGTGACATTTTCACCAGTCGTTTAACATTTAGGAAAAACCAACATGTAACCCATTTTAGGTAAGTGTAGGCTGATTGACTTCACATCTCAACAGTGTTTCCATGGAGCGCCGTGTTAAACGTGTACATAGAAGTGCACATAGGTCCTTTGCTTGTTTGGCGTGTCCATGCGGAGCAGGTACGGCCAGTAATGAGTCACATCCTCGTGAGCGCTGCCTCCCGTCTCAAACACCTCCTAAAATTCACACCGCCCCGACCGTCGGACACATGTACATAAACATACAGACAGGTCTCCGTCACGCTCCCGGCTCGGCTCTAACCTGTTCACGACTCCGTAATGTGCCTCACACCTCGGGCCGGTTCTGTGCGGGAAACGCATCACGTCACCGGCCGACGTCACACCGCCGTAGGCCCTCGAAAAACACACACGGACCCCGGCTTTGGCAGGTGTAGCCGACAGGGGTGGTCCGACTCTGCACAGGAGCCCACTCATACAGGCCACCGCCTCATAGACTGTAGATTATTCACTTGTGCGGACGTTAATGGGCTAATTTGCAAGTGTCAATCAATATTAGATAAATAAACAGTGGGTAATGTCAGGTAGATTTAGCAAAAATGATAAATAACATGAGCTGGGCACATTTTGGCAGCTGAAGTTAACCAGATCATAAAACATCACACATTCAAACAAGGTTTTTAGGCAAATGTCAACTGGTCGGGTGTGTGTGTATGCTGTCAGTGAGTGGGTAGAGAGCATTTAAGTGTGATCTTAAGCTACTCTGTATATAGGACATTGTAGCCAAAGTAGATAAAACTACATCAAGAATTATTGGGCAAGATCTACCGAAAGAAAATGACCAAAGACCCTTCACATCCAGAAAATTTTTGTTACCCTTGCATCTGGAAAAATATTTCAGAGCATTAAAAGTAAAACTAATCACATCTGTAACAGTACAGATCCTGAAGCTAAACACAAAGCACCAGACACTTTTTTGACAATTTTAACCATTAATCTGGGTATATTTTTTATGATTTCTTTCTATTTAATCATTACCTGACATTCGTTGCAATTGGTTTGTATTGTATTCCTTGTCGTCTTTATTTTTTCTGAGCAATCACCAAGACCAATCGATATTTTGACTGAAATGGCGATAAACGATTGAATCTTGGATCTAAAGGCTTCAAGCAACAAGTCAGTGGAGGCTTAGGACTATGTTACACTGGATTTTTACAAAACAACAAATAAAACCATATAAAGGCACCACAAATATACATAGAATCTATTAAACATTGCACACACATCTCTGGAGCTGCAAAACATACCTGAAAGTAAAATGTATAATGGTAAACAACACAATAATAATAGAACTGAGCTCCATCAGAACTATCTTCACACGTTTTTTTCGCTGACTCGTCTTATGTTGTGATTTTAACTTGTAAACAATGGAAAACTGCTGCTTTATTTTGGCGGGAGGCATGTCTCTTGTTTATAGAAAAGTCTATTGAGGAGTTTTATGTTGCCATCTCTCTTCACTCTCTTGAACTGAGTCGGTGCTTTTATTCAAGGCCATGGACACAGATGATAACGTACTCCACAGAAACCATATCCAACAGTGATAAGCTGAATCTAACTGTAATAATGACTGAGATCTCGCATCTGTTTCTGGTGTCTGTGACTTCAAAGAGGTAGAGTTCATCTGAGTTTAGAGTTTTATTAGAGCTGGATGTTAATGTCGTGAAGCTGCCATTGTCTCCTTAACTTTATTTAACCCTCGAATGTAAACTCAGTGTCTTCGGTCTGAACACAAGACCTGTTTGGTCCACTTTAATCGAACTGTATTTCTGTTTGTTTGTGTTACTTCTGGTAAAAACATAGGTCTTGGTCTGCTTCTAAGTGAATAACGGTGCTTTTAAAGTAGCAGCATGTAACTTTTAGCCCAAAATATATATTCTCCCTCTCATTTTGATGGTTCTTAGACGTGAGATCAGTAGAATCAGGCTTATGTCACTGACACAGTACCGGACAGAAACTAATATAACTTTCCTGTCCCGGGACGGTGACGTATCGTGATAATTATGTGAGTGAGGCTCTCTATCACAATACACATAATAAAGAAAATAGGCCAATACACTGGACCCTAACAGAGTCATATGTGTACTTCCAAACTTGCCATCTTTAACGTCTCTACTGATAAACAAACATGGCCGCCGCTGACAGTGAGGTTGCTCAGAGAGGGATCTGCGCCCTCTAGTGGAGAAAAATGACACAGGGTTGCTTTAAATTGAGGTGAAAATGTAAAGAGAACCAAACAACAAACCAAAGGCAGGATTCTAATGCAAAAATGTGTAATATGTTGAGAGTAAGTTGTGAGTGTGTAACAAAAAACAGAGATTTCAACCTAAACCAGGGTTGGATTCAGTCGATTTCACTTTTCTAAATAATAATTTATGAAAGTTTACTGTATGATAACATCAAGATACGAAGCTGAAGTGAATACTAATAGATGAATGAGGTTTCTTCTTCTTTTGCGTTCTCTTTTTGTTGTTTGTTTACCAACTTTAGTCCACAATCCCAAAGTCTACAAGCTACAAGGTGTGAAAACAATATTCAATTCAACTTTAATGAAGGTGATGTGGTTTTTATTGAGTTTACACACAGTTTATTCTCAATTTTCTCTTAAAATACTGTGTCATATTGATGTGGAATGTTTAAGATGTCAGTGTTTTTTATTACAAAGATGTAAAAAAGTCCCATCCATCAAAAGTGCAGCAGAAATTGAAAACACTTCATGCTATAAATAAGTTGAGAGAGCAGTACAAAGATGGCCCTTTTCTCTTTGTTTTATTCAAAGAAGGGACAAAAAACACTTTGACTTTGGTGCAACAGGAAAAAACAGATCCTGGCTTTGTGATTGATGGGTTCTATTAAAGTCTAAATTACACATAGTCCCTTTAAAGTGTTTGAAGATCTAAAATAATGTATGTTTTGCTAAAGTAAAACATATCCTTTGTGGTGGTGTGTTGTTCTGAAGTCTGAGAGCAGCAGCGTGATGCAGATGCCTTTCTTGGGGGGGAGTGCAGGCCTGTAAATGAGTTGGATGGTTTTCATTGTAATTGAATCCAGCCAGGTCACTGTAAACGTAATTACAGGGCTGCTCCTGGCTGTGGAGACACTACTGTCAGTGTGTGGAGACAAACAGGGAACAAAGCACACTGAGACAACTTGTGGGATCAATTTGTCAAGTGTCCTAATTTACACTAATCTGATGTCGCCTTTTTTTAGTTCACAATTTTGACCTTTGACACAGGGTTTTGACATAGTTTATCTTTTAAAGCCTTTGAACAATAGTTTTTGAATAACTTTTGTTCACATTAAAAAAGACTGTACCTGATATTTTTTTCTTCTAGTTTGTTAAACCCCAAATAATATCATAAATCAATCATTTGTGGGGAAAAAAACAGTCTTTCTGATGCTATCTACTGTTTATTATAAGAGAACCTCTATTCAGGAACAGAAAACCTTGGTGCTCGAAAAAGGAGCGCTCCCATTGGTCGACACTTGTCACATGACGTTCCAGGAAGTTTAACAGCTGCAGATAAAGTGTATTTTCAGCTGAATATGTCTTTTAACAGAGAAACAGCTGAAAAAAGAAAAGCATCAACAGAGAAAACACAGATAAATACTGTCAGTTCATGGTTTAATGGTAAATTGAATTAGTAGAGTTTCATACAGTATTATATCACGTGAAATTGTGAATAAAGTGTATAAAAAGAACCAAGTAACACTGTAACAAGACAAGAGGAGGCTTTCTCAATGAATACAGGATCCTTGTACATCATTTCAAGCTTTAATGTTGATATCAGTCGCTGACTTGGGGCGTCTTTAGTTTTCTAATTGTATAAAAATGCTGGTTTATTGGAAGAAATATGCAGGCTTTCTTTGATTTGAAGTTGTATTAGGTTTATTTTCAGACAGAAAGGTGAGGAATTTCTAAATGACACTGGAGTTTTTGTCCTATCACAAGAATGATGCAGATAAATAAACCAGCTGTGGACGAAACCCCACACCTTTTGAGTCCTAAATCTCTTTAAGAAATCCAACACTAACAGATTTAAAAACAATGTTGTTGAATAATTATTTTGTATTTGTATAAACCACTGACAAAGAGTTTGAAAAGGCATCTAAAATCTTTAAAAATGCTTGAACTTGGCCTCGGGGAAGGTGTGTGAGTCTGTATTCGTGTATAACGTGAGAAGTCTTTTCACTAACGTTACTCTTACTCAAATAAAAACCCAGAATAATACTTTAACTTGACCACAGGGCTTTCTAAACTCCGTCCGGTTCTGGAGTCCTTTTATAATGTGTGTGTAGTGAGTGATGGCCACATTCACCAAAAGCATGAATCAATCTTCTGTTCACTCATTTGGCTATTTACAGACTCACATGAATTTGATCATGTGTTTTTCTTGTAATGGTTTTCGAGGATTGACTGAAGCTCTGCGGTGGTGCTGTTTTACTGGTTCAGGGCAGATGGTGCACAACCAGCCCACACCAAAATATAAACCAGAGCAGAGATGGAAACAGCTTTGGCTCAAACCTGTAACTCATACAAAGTGTTTTTTTTCTTTGAGTGAAAGGATTGAACCTGAAGAGGGAGAATAAACTGAAATGTTCTGAGTAATCCACATCTATTTAGATATAGATTTAAATAAATAATGAAATAAAATAAATAAAAGGCATTGTTTCCAAACCTTTTCTTACAAAGCTTCTTATATTTCACTCTTGAGAAAAAAAGAAAAAAAAACGACATCACATTTTATGAATTTGACAAATTCTTCTCAGCTCTGTACATCACTCTTTTAAACGCATGTGCCTCTCAATTCTCATTCACATAGCATTATTAAATGATTAAGATAACATTAATGATTCTTTTAATAAGAATAATTTGTCAAATAATTTAGTATCTGATCATAATTTCAAAAAAATATTTGGTTGCAATGTAAGTCTGATAATATTATGAAACAGCATCAATTTCACGATGAAGGGATGAATGAGGTTCTTTCTGTTTTGAGGATTTCAGTTTATTTTCCAGACATTTCAGTAAAAAGCTTAATAAATGTGATCCCAGGTTCTTTTCAATATGTTCTGACTACTTCACATCAAAGTGCAATATCTTGACTTGAAAATTTGAATTGACATTACACTTTGTCAATACTATTCTCATCTTTTACAGACGGAACAAGCCAAATGGAACTACACATATTTACAAACTGATATAAATCTAAAAATTTGACATTTTGATTTGTTTGTGCCTATTCCTCTGCTGTGAAAAGTAATACATGTTTGAGTCGGTGATAACGGTGACTCATTTTCACATCACTTTATTCAGAAGTGTCTATATTTTCTGAGCAGCAGAGCGTTGTTGTGACAGATTGTGTCATCTTAAATCTGCGTCTACCTTTCCCTGACGGTCCCGCGGCTTGTCTTATCCCAGACACTGTAGCTGTCAGTGTTTTCACAGGCCATTGTGGAGGCCGGCCTGAGATGACAGTTCGGAGAAAGGCGGTGAAAGCGGGGATTTAGGCTGTAATCTGGCTCACTGATCCTTCTGGAAACGAGCGTCTGTCTGGCACGCCGCCTCGCGCTCGCCGGGACGCGCCTGCTTTGATACCTGAAGCCTGCTGTAAACGGACGCCCACTGTGGCAGCTTTTCACTCCAACACACTTCAGAGTAGACCAAGAGGATAAGGTTTCACACGCACTGAAAAAAATAACTATACACATCATAACATCATTGGTAAAACATAAAAAGTAGCATGTTTTTACCATTATCAGTTAGATTCATCAGCTATACCTTATTTATTCGTACTTATCGTTATTATATTACATTTTTTTAAGCTATGATTTGCCTAAGTTGGCAAAATAATTCATATTTAGTTGGTTTTTTTTTTGTCAAGAGGGATGTTATTTGCAGCAGGCATGCAGATCTCAACATAACACCTGGTGACAAGGTTAAATAGAAGAAAGACAGAAAGACTTTGGTTGGATTTCATGTAGAAGGGACTTAAATATATTGAAATAACTTTGTTTACTGTAAGTAGCCAAAAAGGTCATTGAGTGTGTCACTAAATGTAGATATTGTACCTTTAAATTATTTGATTCTAACTAAAAACTGTGACTGAATTTCTGTCTTTTTGCCTCTTCACTGCTGTATTTAAAGCTGCAATGATCCAAAAGTAATATTTGCCATTTAAAGCCAAACTCAACAGTGGCATTTCTGCAGATAACTGTGAACCAGTAATGCTTTTGACGTGAACTACTGAAGCATTAATCTGTCATTTATCATAATCAGCCTCCACTCATTGATCTTCTCCGTCAGCAGTCGGTGTCGTTCCTGTTTAACGCTGTCGCAGCTCTTCACAGAAAGCAGGGTTATGTCCCGAGGCCGGTGTTTTTGCCGAAAAGACACATCATCGTGACCTGGAACGACCTTCTGAACGGCCTTCCACCGTGTTTCTGTGTCAGGAAATGAATGGCACCTTTATTCAAAATCATTTTCATGTCTTTTTCCATCCAGCGCTGTGTAAAGTTTGTGCCTTTGATTTATGGAGGTTCTCAAAGCTAATATGAATCCAGCTCTTTGTCAAATGGAGCTTGTGAACATATACAGACAGATACACACATGTGGCTCGAGTGGTTTATTGGGTGGCCGTAAAATGAAACGCTGCGTGAAATAAAGCCAGTGTTGTGCAGATGATGATTTGGACCTCGCTGTCATGTTTGTGCTCACAGATTTATTTGAGTTGAATGTTCCAGCTCTACAGGTGGCACTGAGCCTCCAGTCTTTGCCCTAAAACAGCCTTGTCTCGGTTTTGTTTTCCCACAGAACCTCACCGTAGGACTGTTCTGTGTCCAACATCATGTCGTCATCAGTTGTTTGAGTTATGTGTCCTTTTTTTTTCCACTTGACTCGTTTATTAGAGCAGTACATCTCTGTTGTCACTGCAGTGGATTGAACACATTGTCAGGGTTCGTACGGTGGCTTGAAATCCTTGAAAATGCTTGAATTTTAGTGTTTTTCAGGTTGAATTTTGGATAAAGTGCTTGAAAATGCTTGAAATTCTGTTTGTATTGCTTTAAGGAAAAGTACAAATTGTGACTAAAATGTGTATTAAATCTTCAAACAATAAATAAACATCTTTTTGATCACTCAGGTTTAATTTTTGGCTGAACTATTCCTTCTCTGTGCTCCAAAGTATTCAAAAATTTAAATAATTTAGGTTGGAAATGTCATATTGGGGTCTTTTTCCACCGCAATGGATTTGAATGAGAAAAATTTCATACGGTACAGTGGCTTAGTTACACTGTTTTCAGTTTTTTATTTGTAAAAAAAAAAAAAGTATAATATGTATAATTTTTCTTCAACTTCACAATTGTGTGCCACTTTGTGTTGGTCTTTCACATAAAATCCCAATCAAATATATTTTTGTTTGTGGTCATAATGTGACAAAATGTGGAAAAGTTCAATGGGTATGAATACTTTTTCAAGCCGCTGTATATATATGTCAACATGTAATTTACCGCAGTTGTTAGGTGCTTGAAAAAGATGAAAACACACCTTGAAAGTGCTTGAAAAGTGCTGGAATTTGAACTTAGTAAAGGTGTAAGAACCCTGCATAGTCCTAACAAACCACATCAACGAACAAGCTAGATTTGTTTCAATTTTTCTGAAGTTTCTTATAAACAGAACAGTGTTTATGAGTATTTCATGTTTGACTGATAAACTGCAGTCAAAAGGGTCACATCTTGTCGCTGATTTATACAGGTTTTGTGGTCCTACCTGAAGCTACAGGACAATAGCGCCCCCTGTAGTCTAGTCTGCCTTTTTCAGAGCAGTGTCCCAGTGTTAGACAGTACGTTTGTCCCGGTTTACTGTCCTTTGTGCTCCTTTTAGCAATCGCCTCCTTGATCCAACGACTGTGTTTGTTCTCTTCTGTTTTAATGCGTCGTACTGATGCTGTTGTCCTTCAAAACCTGCGTAAATCGGCGTCAAAACACACCGTGGGACTCTTTAGAGGAAGACTGCAAGAGGTTTATCAGTGAGAACATGTCAAGATACGATACTCATAAACACATGTGGTCCGTTTATGTTTATGAGAAACTTTAGAACAGAGTAAACTTGTAATTTTTCTGGACTACAAGTGTGAACAAGCCCAGAGTTGTTTTGTTGTTTGTGGAAATTTGGCAGCAATATTCCCTTTTTTGGCAAATAACATCAGCAAAATACACACGCAATAAAATAAAAACATGCAAAAGGCTCACAATTTAAAGCACATGTAAAATAGGGCAGACTTTTTGAGACGCTGTTTCATTGATTGGCCTCAGTTTCTAAGGCACTTCTTTCCTGCATCTTCAATTTCTTTCAGAGGAAGTTTAATCTGCGTCCGCTTTTTTTGCCCCCACACACCGCTCATTTATCAAAACACAATACTCTTTTGCATAAATCAACAAATCCATTTACTGCTGCATCATCACAGAAGTCACATGACTAACTTTCTGTGATATTTGTCGTCTTCAGTGTAAACATTTGCCATTATACAAGCTGTTTTTTATACTTAAAAACTAGCTTTTTTTTTAAATTATTTGCTCATTCATTCATAATGGAAGTATCTGACTGACTTTTTCATTGTGTCTTTACAGATCGAGGAGAGCTGTCAGTGAAAGTACCTAAACACCTGCCAAAAAGTGCTGTCAGTTCAGGTAAAGATCCGTTTTATTTGTTCTTGCCCAGTATTTACCGACTGTACGGATGAACAGAGCTGTGTAAATGTGTGTTAAATGTTTAATGGCCATGAGGTATTTATCCTATGAAATATCTGCCAGGCTCTTGACAGAAAAGAGGCGTGTCTCATTCTTAAATCCGGATTTGCCCGAAGCAGAGCAGACTGTTCTTCTCGGTGAATCGTTAACGGCTGTAGGGACGTTATCGTGTGATAAACGGAGGATTATGAGCATCAGGAACCATGAGCTCTTTGATTTAAAAGCACATACCGCCACAGTATTCATTCGTTTTCAATTATGCCATAAAAAGCAGCAATTATTATTATTATTTGATATGAACTTCACTGTTGCACTATGTACTTACTGAAATTTGACAGAAGTAATTTGTTCTGTGTAGAGCAGTGTGCGACATGTTTGAGCAGAGCTATTAATTCTGAAACGTGAGCAGGTTTTTTTGTCTCGTGCTGCAAAAAACACCTGTGAACGAACTGTACTAATCCAGAAAAATGCAAATGTGTGTGTGCTCCTGGAGGTGTGGGCTGAAGCCTTTATTACACACTCTCAGACTCAGCCCGAGGTGCGTCTGGCAAACTCTCAATATTCTGTGAGAAAGAAAGAGACACAACAATAGGTGAAGGTTTGGAGACTCTGGTGTGAGAAAAGTGGGTTTATTCATCTTCTACTGCTGTTTGTATCATAGGTGAACTTAAATTTACATTGCATCGTGATTTATTCGCTAATTAAATTGAATTAAATCAAGTTTTCCTTTAAATTCAGTATAAATCACATTAATATCTGTGATCTAGGCCTAACCTCAACTTATTCTGGAGGAGGTTTCACTTTTAAACAGCTGATTTTTTTGTCACAATCAGTTTTAAAGTATGCTGTTGTATTTTGTTAATGCTACAGAATGTCTCATGCACTTGATATTCAGTATATAACGCCTCAGAGAAACCTGGTTATTAGCTTTTTGTCGTTCTGTGTTTGTTCAGCTGTGAGTTACAGCGTCTCGGTTTCTTTTGGAGTTTCTCAAAAGTGGAATACTGGCTCATCCTGGTTTCTGAAATCAAGGATCTGGTGTTTACAGGCACACAGACGTAAACGCACTCTTGCATTTTAACAGAATGATTGAAGTTTTGACCCAATGAAGGAGAAAGACTCTGCTGAGCTTTGTCTACAAGTGATTAAACTGTTACAAGCTGCAATTGAGTGTAAACTAGAGGTTTTTACTTCCTCTATGCTCACAAAACTCTCAAGGCTAAAATAAAAATGACATCCAATAACCACGATGATCACACTAGGCTTAATTCCTCCAAACTCCACCTCACTTTAAATCTGCTCATTGTAATGTAACACTTCTTTTTAACCAGAAAATACATTGCCTCAAAATTAAATCATAAAAATATACAGCCTGAAAGTCATTTAGATGGTTCCTGGGATAAAAAATAATGCACAGTGTTACTTTAAACTCTCATTATCTCCGTTTAAATTAAAGCTTGTTGGTGCGACTCTAGTCTACCTCCCCCTGGCAAATGACGCTTTTAATATTTTTCTGAATTTTCCTCCAGGGATCAATAGTTTTGAATTGAACTGGAGGTAGATGGTGGTTTTCTTGTGAACTTAAAAAAGGCAGCTTTGTGTTGCCGTCCAAATACGATACGTCAGGCCGCTGTTGTGTGCTTTTGTTGTAGATACAGAGTCGGTTGTTCACATTATTTCTCCAGGGTCCATTCTGGTTTTTAGGCTTTGGCCTTTACATTTCTAATAAATGAACAATACTGGCGTTTGACTGGTTTGCGTAGAATGACTGTGGGTCTAGTAAAATTCAGAAAAACAGTAAAAGTGTGTTAGTTCAAGCTGAGTCTCTGAGGGTCACAGTATTAGAGAGACTTAGTTTGACCCAATCTAATGTAATACCTACAATATGTTAAATGAATGAAATAGCAACAGTAAAACTCATTAAATCATAATCCAGTTTTATTTTTAGTGGTGCCATATGTAGGAAATGTATTCTAACATTCACAGGCAACATAAAAACAAGAAAAAGGACATTGTTTGTGTTGTTTTCTAATTATTTCCCTTTCGTGATACATTATCGTGATACAGATATCGTGATATGTGGGTGGGACTAAGCAAAAGCTAAAATGATGTGATATTATGTGACTTTGATTCATTTTAGACAGATTTTGCAATAAAATGAAACAACAGTGTGAAGAATTCATGCACAAAATCTACTTTAAGGATATCTTTCCACTAATTTTTCACCGATATCATGATATATTGTAAATTGTAGAATCGCTGTATCGTGATATAATTATCGTGGAGAGTGTATCGGAAATATTGTGTGATTGATTGACAGATTTAGATTTATTTTCTTTTAAATATTTGATTGGATTGAGTCACAATGATACTTTTTTCCTATAGTAAAATTACAGTTGCAATATGTATGTAACGTAAAAAACTTTTACTTTAGCATCACGATATTAGATAAAACATGTGATACTCGAATATTGCAGTATTGACATGACCTACGATATTTAATTTCCCGTTGACAGAGTAACAAAAATACTACTTATTTGGACACAACACTGTTTGATTCAAGGCTTTATTTTAGCAAAAAGTAAACATGTTATGTATAACATTGTTACGATACAAGTAGTTCTTTGCGATATATTGCAATAACGATAAATTTTGCGATATATTGTGGAGTCTTTAATCTACTTTAATACTTTTTTGACACTAGTCCATCTTCTTGTATATGTTTTGACTCTTGGATAAGCTTGTAACAACAGAATAATGCAAAATATTCAGAATTTATTAGCTTTTATCAGTCATTTTCTCTCTGTTTTCTGGTTGAATATATCTGTGGAGTCTCTGGTTCACCTCGTACAGCTGTCGGTGCGCTTCAGCAGATCAGCAGCCTTCAGCAGTGGCAGCAGAAAGTACTTAGTGGTCTAAAAGTGGGAGCGACGGGCTTTGTCCTAATCCCTGTTTGGGTTAGAACACACTCCTAAATAAACGGCTGCAACGGGACACCACTGTTTACCAGCGAACCTCGGCCGTGTTCAAACAGCAGCTCTGTTGTTTCTGTGAGCAGTAAAAAGACACTGGAGAGACTGAGGAGAGCACATAAAGAGGGCTTACAGACACTTACAGTTGAGGTTGGGGCTTGTAATTTGTTAAGTGATGTAGACACTTGTAGAGCAATGACTTCAAGTGATACTAAGTGGGAACATAACGGCCTCGTAGATCCAAAACCTGACTTGTGTTGATAAAAAGCAGCTTGATCTTTGGAGTGAAGCCATTTTTTGATAACTGTACACAAATAAATGACTATTAAATAATCTTTTAAACATTCCTCGTCCAACCTTCAACAGGAAACATGAAAGTAGTGAAAATTGTAGTGCATCCTCCAGCCATCGGGTGGTGCTATATTTTGGTATTTCTGTTACTTTCCCTGCAGAAAAAGTAGCTCATGTGCTGCAAATCTGGGAGGTAAAAGGTTCATTTGTTGTGTGTTTATTCTGTGTTGTGTCACTACCTGTGGAGTATTGGATTGGCTAATGGTGAAAGAGAAACTGAGCGTGATATTTGGACTTGTTTGTTGGAAACTCCTAGCGGCCAAGAGGCAAGAGGCGCCTCTACAGTGACCAGACCTGCAGGTATGTCCCACCTGGTAAACATCTGGGCTATTTAAAGTCTGTAAGTGCATTCATACTATTATTATTTATGAAAATGCAGTGTACTACTCAAGTGGCTGCCATCTTGACCACGTGGAGGCAGTAGCAGGTTTCAAAATGGTTATTCAGATGAGTCTAGAACAGAGGTGTCAAACTCAAAATAGTTAATAAGAATCCTTTCGGGGCTGAAGATGGTGACATTTATAAGCTTTTATTTTTGTTTTTGGATGTGAGATTTCATCATCATTTGAGTCTTACAAAGATTACCTTTAACATAAATTTCCTCTTTTTATGGAAACTGGTTTTAGTTTGATTTGAACAGATTCTAGTCAGATTTCAGCAGTTTTAGATGGATTTGAACAGGTTTTAATTGGATTTGAACAGGTCTTACTTGGATTTGAACAGGTTTTAATTGGATTTTAACATGTTTTAGTTGGATATGAACATGTTTTAGATAGATTTGAACATGTTTTAGTTGCATTTTAACAGGCTTCAGTTGGATTTGAACAGGTTTTAATTGCATTTGAACATGTTTTTAGCTGGATTTGAACATGTTTTAGTTGGATTTGAACAGGTTTTAATTGCATTTGAACATGTTTTTAGCTGGATTTGAACATGTTTTAGTTGGATTTGAACAGGTTTTAATTGCATTTGAACATGTTTTAGATAGATTTGAAGATTTTTTAGTTGCATTTGAACATGTTTTAGTTGCATTTGAACATGTTTTAGTTGCATTTGAACATGTTTTAGTTGCATTTTAACAGGCTTTAGTTGGATTTGAACAGGTTTTAGATGGATTTGATTCATCCAATCTATTGAAGGGCCACATAAAACATTGCAAAGGGCAAAAAAACAAGTTGCTGGACACAGACAGAGAGTTAAATGTTAGCTGCAGTATGTTGTTAGTTAAAAGTAGCTGTTGAAGGATGGACTGAGAATGTGTGATTTCTGGTTTGTACACAGTGTGATTTTTGTGAGTCTTTTCACACTTTTCAAGTATTCTGTTTCATTTTGAATTTATTTCTACACTTTCCTGCTTTATTTTATTTTATGTTTTGTAACACTGACCTGGAGGTTATCCTTGTTTATCTATGACATCTTCCTTCTCATTTGAGTCTGTTTTTGGCACAAACCAATATAAATGCACTGTGTTTTAAAAGATGAACATGTAGTTTTTTCCACATTGCTGAGAATAGACAGAGTAGACAGTGGTTTGTGAGCCAAGTCTGGGGCCCGTGACCCTCACACACATGTGCTCCCGACACACAGCGACCTTCGGGGTGTGAGCCGTGTTGACGTTTGTTTGGACGGAGCTTCTATTCCTCAGTCTGCTGCCAGGTCACATGACTCCACTTCAAGCACCAGAGTGTCCTTCTGGGCGACAGCTCTGCTCTTTATTCGAAAACTTCTGTCTGTTCCGTCTGGATCAAGCTGTTAGTGTATTATGTCTTTTCTATTGCACTCTGTCTGTCCAATTTCACTCTGTTGGATCTGGCTACATCTGGATTTTTTCATTTTAAATTGGTTTTATGGATCTGTTTTTTTTTCTAATGACAGTCCATTCAAAGAAGAACTTGTCATCAATAGTATTAAATAAGCATAAAGCCAAAGTTTGGATGTAGACTTTCTTTGTTGAGGAAAACCTTTCCTTTATGTCCAGTTCCGTACAACTTTTAGGATATTTTTCTTAATCCTAACTTGGACTAAGATTATATAAATATCTTGTTTTATACAAAGTCAGAGGGCTTCATGATGAAGGTGGCTGCTCTGACCAAACCTGCCCCTACGTGTCATCCAACAGTGACTAGCTCAAAATAAACACGACCCGAGTCTGGATGATTCAAAAAAGATCAGAGATAGGCTAAAAAACTGTGGAGAAAAGGAAGACAATGAAAAATATTACACGAAATCTGTTGAAATTTCACTAGTGTAGAATGAACACAACATTTATAAGGTGGTGAAAGTAAAAACAATTATTATTTTTTTCTGTAGTGCCCTCAGACTTAGCCATATGTCTTATTGTAAAGACTGAATTAAAGAGTTTGAGTGGCTCAAGTAATAATAATAATAGTACACTTTACTCTTGTAGCTTCCACTTTCGGCACAACTCTGAGCTTCAGGATATTTGCAAAGACACAAGAAAGTCACATTATTCGGTGGTAGCCCAGACACATATAATGTCAAATATAAATCTTTTGTGCAAAGTTATTTTAATTAAAAACACACTAGTTTGGACAGAGCCTGTTTCTGTCTGACCTCATCCTAAAAGCTCCAGTCTACATCCCATAAATAACAGAGGCTTCAAAGTTGGGACAAGTAATGGCAGAACATTTAGACTTTTACTCACACTATTGCTTTTTATTACGTATTATTGTAGTTATTGATCCTTGTCGGTGTTCTGGGGCCATGATGTGTCACAGCGTTAATTAATACAACCTGAAAAGTAAAATTAATGTTGTCGTCTGAGCTTTTAACCTGATCATAATATATTACAACAAGGTGATTGCTGTATTTCTCTCTATTTCAAGCTAATTGTGTTTTGTTTAGAAGTGTTCCTTTAAACCACAGACAGCTGGGACTGAGAAAAAGAAGCACACAGTTGTTCTTTGTGGTTTGGTGTGTTTTTCACCTGATTCTACTCATTGGGCTGAACTTCACACAAGACGAGTCAGGAGAAGCTGATCACAATAAAATCATTAAAATACTGGATATTACCAATAGTATTTAGCTTAAATATGAATGAATCCTACCAAAACTTGATAATACAAGCCACAGTTAAGCTTTTTTCCTACGTATTTTTTAGGCATGGACTTTAACATTTAACATATGTTCAGAATAAACAAACTACAAACTATTTCACTTGATTGTGTCAATTTGAACCTATTTATCATATTTTCATGCTGCCTTCTAGACAGCCTCGTGCCACATTTAGGCTCCGGACTGTGCTAAAGTGCTAAAAGAAGTCAAAAAGCACAAGGCTAATTAGCAAAAATAAACATAAATGTGGTGGATTTTACAAACTAAAATGAACTCAAAATAAAAGTGGGTTTAGAGTTACAGTTACTGCTTTATTCTATATTATATATGAAATTTGGATGTGTTTGAAAAGGTATTTTTTGCATTTTATTCCTCATTAGTGTCACTGGTTCGGTCCTGGCTCCAGAAAAGAGGTGGCTGCCGGTCACAATGGCCGTCTCTTCAGTGCGTTGTTATTCATGTGTCGGCGCGGTGTGAGTTCCCCTCGGGCCTGTGTGGTTTTTGTTCTGCAGCAGATGAATGGCCACATGGAGAGCCGAGGGGGGAGGGGTCCTTGGACATGTTAAAGGACACCTGTGGGGCTCCGGGGGGCCTCCACTGCGGTTGATGGACAGGGTTCCGCTTCAGGTGGCGCTCATTTCTCTGAGACACGAGGAGGGGCCACGAGGCGGATGTGGGCTGTGTGTTGTTTTAAATCCAAGAATATACTGAGACTAGGGCAAAGCATAACATGAAACACAAGCAAGGATTAAACTACAAACTAGAACTAAACATGAGACTGAACTAAACAAAACAAGGACTTAGCAAAGACTAAAACAGCACTAAATCTGTCCAAACTAATAATAAACCTGGAATAAAAGCAGCTAAACCACACTGAAAGAGATTACACACGAGAAAAGAAATTCAGTCATTATAACGCACCTGTATGACGGAAACCATTGTGGGACTACGGCAACATCTATTCCGACTAATTAATGCAATATGTATAACACATGCAACAAATGAGAAAAACATGGAGAGCCATTAGTTTAGAGTGACATCTGTTCATTTTCACACCAAGACACACTTGGGCCTCTGTTCTGAGTTAAACTTCTGTAATAGTTCCTCTGACAAAGCCTGGCCTACATGTTATTATTATTAACAAGTATTCTTAAACTAAAAAACTCCCCTTACCTAAGAAGTCTTTTTCCCAGTCTTTATTGTAGTAGCATCTTCTTTTTTAGCAGTATTTTCCGTGTTGATTGATTGGTAGCTGCAATGGCGATCAAAAACCAGAACACACAAAAGCAGAACCGGATCTTTCTTAAATTATCTACAGCCGTTAATCTGTGCAGTCCTGTATAAAGTCTGGTCATCTTATTCATCGGAAGGTACAGTTGTCGCGTTAGGAATGTGATTTTCTTACTTCCGTCTCCTGTGATCATGTGCTAGGATCGTGTAAAGTCGGAGCGATGTTGGTTTTCATAAATAGGTCAAGGATTAGAGAATAAATTAGCCTGGTTTATTAGCATTTAACGCTACAAATAAGTCAGGGTTAGAGTTTGCTTCTTTTCTCTTTGAAAAGTCTTTGTGGAGGGCTGTCGACCAGGGGTGTGCACAAATAGTCAAATATTCAGTCTGCAATATTCAAAAAATAAAAACACTATTCGAATTTCTCAGATTTTTTTTAGGCAATAAATTAAATAAATCCATAATGAAGCCTTAACACAAACTAAAAATAGTTCCGCCTCTGCACTCGGTGGAGCTATGGAAAACGTTTAGTGTTGTATTTGATGACAAAAAAAAAAAAATCTTCCGCTTGTCGTGTGCAAAATTTTAGTCCAAACACCAAAGTCCAAAAACAAAAACATAATTATTGACCCGTCAAATGAAGACAGCAGCTGCCCTTCACCGCGTTGCGACTGCAGGTAGAGGAGATGTACCCCTTTTTTGTTTGCAAACATTGTTTAATTTTCAGCTAAAAAACACAGTATGTAGCTTGTATCTTTGTTTCTGTATTTATTCACCAATACGCTTGTTCAGAAATACGTTTTATAAATTAATGCCTGACTCGTTAAACTTCATTGAAATAAACAAATACTTGAAGATTTGCTTTTTATGAATTGAAAAAGCATTAAAAGCTTCCCCTGTAAACAAACTGGTAAAAGTAGTGCTTCTAATGTCTCTTACATGAGTCTGTGCCGGTCCTTTCTGCAGCAGCGAACAGAGCGTGACAGAATCTCACCCACGACTAATGATCATGTAAATACGATAACCATCTCGGGACATGATTGTGTTTGTGGTGCGCTGCCTAATATACTTTTATCTCTTATCATACGGAGATCAGCTGTCGGACAAACGCGCCATTGTTGGAGGCGCATGCTGTGTGTGTGTTTGTGTGTGTGCTGCCTTCAAGGACCCTCTGTTCTGTCCACCTGATACTGAGCAGGATCAATGCACCTGAAGAGCTCCAGGTATTTCAGACGAGAAAATGAGAGCCACTTATTACATGTCACAAGCTGATGTTCTCCAATATCCAATAATCTCACACTGACTACGTTTTTTACTTGGATTTAAGAAAGTTCACATGGGTCTTTTTAACATTTGGACCAAATTTAACATTTAGATAAGTGTTAATAACATTGAAAGTTAATATTTATTTCCAAACAGAAATAAATATATCCCTGAGGCACAAGTCTGGCTCTGTTGTCGGAGTAATCACAAGATTGAGTTACATGAATGGCCTGTTGTTGATGAATTGTGTTTGGTTTCCTTCTGCTGACCTTGATTACCTCCAGCAACAATAATGAGAACATAAAACCACAAATTACTGCAAAATAATGGTAATATTGTGAAACAGGATGATACAAGAAGTATAACTTTGTCCATTTCTCAGAGTGAGAGTGGGATTTTAGTATTTTATAGGGTTTCTATGTGGTAATAAAAATGTGGAAGTTGGTTTAAATATGTAGAAAAAAACAATGTGTGAATATTATATATATATTATATAGTCCGACAGCAGCATTTCTCTGTAGATGGTGCATATCCTCCCTGTGCTACTGTAGGTGTTTTTGACTTTCCAGCTTCCTCCGTCCAAATACATGTGTGTATTGATGAACTGGTGACTGAGAATAACCCATAGTGAATAAATATAAGTCTAAACTGGAATGCATGAGACAGAATTAAATTGTCTGTGTTGCTGTATCATGCTTTAGGTTTTTTTATTATATTTAAATTTAAAATCTCTGACCTCTTGATATATATGGGAGTAGGGAAACGTGTTGAAACATGAGTTCTTGGACATCGAACTGTACCAGAGTTCAGTTGGAAGCGCCCCGAGACCCCTTCAAAACAGAGGTCTACGCTTCGATTAAAGTGTGAACCACAGACGAGCTATAAACTAAAAGAGAGTCCTAAACTAATGACGAATATGTCAGGTAATGTTAAGTTTTTCCGAGAGCAGAAAAAAAACAAAACAAAACAGTGTTGTACACCTAAATAAATGAGCAGAGGGCAAACATAAAGCACTGAGGAAGGTACAATGTAATGGTAAAATTAGCATTTGAGCTAACAGCACCATCAGTTTCTTTTATAAAAAACATCTTTGTTGGGTTTAGTGTGTAGTTTAAAACAGCAGCTGTAAACATTTGATGAACTGGGGCTTTTTGCTGACGGACCGAACTAAATGGATCATTTTCAGTTTTTGTGTGAACTGAATAAAGCGGACTACAAGTGTGAACGCATTAAACTTCTAGCTCTGAGTTTAGCCCTAGACTGATGCCCTTCTGCAATTATCTACTACGTATTTCTGACTGTTTTTATCCAACTCTACAATAAAAAAAAAAAGTAGCTGTGTATTTAATTTAAACTCATATACTATTGTCTGTTAATGTGGTCTTAGAATTTATTAATGGCTATTTTTTTGTTAATTCCAACTTTTTATACTTAAATATAGTGGAAATGTCTACAAACATGTTTATTATCCCCAGAAGCCTTTTTCTAAAATCACTTTGGGCCATATCAAATTGTATATTTTCATGCTTTTGACAGATACAATGAAGAAACTGTTTAAGAGCACATTTTTCTTCTAATATGAATAAGGCAGTGTTACTCCAGATCAGTGAAGAAACAGTGAAGACCCGTTCTGAGGATGTGGGAATGTAGTGCCGTTTGACATATGACAGCATGTGGACTCAATTAGAGGATTTAGACTAATCAGGAATGTCCTCCGAAGCGTCCACATCTGGACACTGATGCATACGTGCGTTCATATACACACACCAACACACTCATCTATTAGATTAGTTATAGATGGCGTCACAAGTCAGATGAAAATTCAGTTAGAGTTTTGCTTTGACACAGTTGTCTTTTTGACTTCTCCTTTTACTGCTTGTGATAGTATCAGGGTTTGTTTAAAATATTTGATTAAGGGATTCTATCTGGAAAATTGTAAGAATACATGTCTAAAAAGTGTTTACACTCCGCAGTAATCTGAATTACACTTCCATTTTCTCAGACGATCCAGTCACAACCATGTCATGAAGTTCTAACAGGCCTTATGGAAAATACAAATGATATCTGAGCCACTGGAGCAGCAAAAGTTGTATGAAACATCCTCAAAAATGTGTAGGGTACTGTAGGTAACCCCTCCAAGGTTTGGGTTTTATAGTGCAGTAGCAATCTTCTTCTGTTGTTGATTACAGCAGGACAGCTATTCCTTCAAGATTTTACATTATTCTAAATGAAAACTCATGCTCCTTTTTATTCTCATCAACTTCAGTGTCTATAGGTTTTCAAGACTGGCTTCAAGTATAATTTATACCTCATATAGAAGCACAACTTAAGTGTTACTTAAAATACTCCTTACACAACAGGCGGGGCAACACAAGTGTCCATTACCTGCCTTTTTTTACTGCTACATTTAGTTTTTCAGTGTAATCTCCTAAAGTTTATTGTAACAAGGAATCATCTGTGAAAAAATGAGACTTTAAGATGTGATCTAGTCTTTATAATGAAGGATTTTAACAGATGACAGTGGGATTTTGTCCAATCACAGCTCACTTCAGGTAAAAAGGAGCGCTCCCATTGGTCAACACTGATGTCAACAACGAAGGAACAAGGAAATAAACCAAGGAAATGGGTTATTCTGTTGGAAATATGTCTTATTTTACAGAGAAACAATAAAAAAGACAAAGGAAAAGGTTACTAAGCTGCTGAGAGCAAAAAACAAAATCAAGTCTTGTAGCTTTAAGTGTGACCTTTTATTTGAGTGCCTTGAAAAGTTCACAAGGCTTATTAGTTCTGGTGGTGAGATCCCTGTCGAGTGTTTCATGTTCCTCTCGGTGGTACGGTCGTTTAAAAGTGGACAAGCTGGCTGTTTGTAAGTGTAGTTTTTTTATGAGCGAGACCCTCCCTGAAACTTGCTGCCGACCGACCGCACACTCAGCAGAGGTAGAGTCGATCAGTTTGCGGCTTGCACATTCAACAAATGCTCACACACACACACATATATAGGCATGTTTGTACGTGTCGAGGCCGTTAGCTGAGGGTGCAAAGGTCACGGCGAGGGGTCACGGCGGCGGTCTTAGGTTTCAGCTAGAGAAGGCTCCTCTGTTACCGACTGAAAGGCCACAGTGAATGGCGTCTTCAGAGAGACGGGCAGGACACGGTGGGAGTGGGCCGAGCTGGGAAACACAAGAAGACGAACGGGAAAAAAGGGGACTCCGGTTGAAGGGTTGAAGGGTTGGGGGCAGGCTAAGAGGAAACAAGCGGAGTGATAAGAATGATGGGTCTGGGCTGAGCAAACACCGCACCAATGAGTTCCAACGACTGACAGGAAAATGGAGAGGCCTAATGAAGTGTGACATCGGTGTTAAGTAGAAACTTGGACGCTGTGTTTGGAATCAGGAAGTGTGAGTTAGCCTTAGCTTAAAATGCTAATGCTAATGGTCAGAACAGTATTACAGTGGGTTTTAGGCTTAAACACAAGGATCCATTGAGAAAAAAGAAAATCCCAGCTACTGTACATACTGGATAATTCAATGTTAATCACAGGGCTAACACTTTGAGACATAATTAATTTTAGACTGACTTTTACCTGTCGTTGCGTGTCTTTGAAATACATCCAGACTCCACACAAACGTGAACAATATTCTTAAATAATTTATTCTTAATTTTACAAGAGGCAATAAATGTATTAGTTTGAGAAGTGCAAGACATGGATGTAATATAACGTATATAGTATTAGCTATTCCACCTACTAATGCTAATGGTAGTATTATTGCACATTACAGTTGAGCTACAGCCTTTCTTTATTATTACTGTTATGCTTAAAGCTGGATTATGTATTTTTGGTGTTTATTTGCTGATTAAAAACAAAAAATGGCAATATTTTTCAATATTTTTAGGAGTAAACTATATGTAGCTTTCAGAGCGATGATGATATTTCAGATTTTTAACGAGTTACTTTTTTAAAGGAGTCAGTTGTGTGTCTCTTTCATGATTAAAGTAAATTAAAAATGTGTTTAACAGTATCAGAGGAGGTCGAATGAGAATAAGACGCTCAAATCCGTCTTCTATATTAGCTTCCAACGCTAGCTCAGTCCAGTTCTTGTTACAGTCATTTTAACCTTCACGTATGAATTTAAATACAGTGTAAACTCTTGTGTTGGCCTGTGTATGAATGTGTGCTCAGTGTGTCAGGTATGTTTGTCCCCCCTCGACATAAAAGCTCTGTGGTGTTCATACGAGAGGCCGCCGTGACCCTCAGGACCCTCTAATAGAACGGGCTCTATATTTGGGAGCTGGACCGAGGCCGCCGACCCTTCCTCTGACCCCACACCTGCCCCGTTCATGTGAGTGTGCTCCAGAAAGGACGAACCAGGAAAGAACCACATTATCTCTTTGTGTAAATCATGGCTGTGAGTGAAATACAATCCATAATGCCTCGGTGTTGGCGTATAGTGTAAAGAAAAGGATTAAATTCAAAGGTGTATTCAATCTGTGGATTTATTTAGTCTCTATTTTCAAATCTGGAATATTTTTCTGAACAGATTTGCACATGGCACAGATATTGTCCTAGTGTCTACCCAGTACAATTACTCAAATATATATCTTTATGCTCTTTCCTGACTCACATTACAATGCAAATTCCTGTAGCTGCAGTGCCATGAACAAAATTAAAGAATAAATCTCGGTTTGTAGCAGTGTGTGAGGCTGGAGTTATAGCCCTTCGTTGCTGCAATAAACTGTAGAAGAAGACTGTTTATGGTTTATTCTCAGTTTTCTGTTTTGAATTATCAAGAGAGCTGCACCAGTTCACTGCAAGGTCTGCTTGTGGTTTATGCATGGCAGACTTACAATATTGCGTTTTTAATTTGTAAAGTAAAAGCTGTACAATAACGCCACTTAAAACTGCAAACTTTGAGTTGAATTTTTTCACTTTTAAGATGAATTTTGATTGATTTTCTTTGTATTTTACTTTTTTAACTTGCTTTTGATTCTCATTTTGACTCGAGTAACTGTTAAAAAGTGACCAAAGTGATACCATCTGCTTATTTGGGATGTTTTATGCCACTTTTAACAGAAGTGGCTCTGAAAACATGTCATAACGACCCACTCCGCTCCATTAACTTTTGTTAATGCCAACTGCTCTGTCTGTCAGTAGAATAAAAACTATATGAGTTAAAATGCAGTGAATGTGGAGATAATTTTACTTGAAACAAATATCAACATTTGTGCTAAATTTTAGTGAAGTGAGTCAAAGAATAATGGCTGTAATGTGCTTGAATGTGACAAACACTGAACCTTTTTGTCGTTCTTCCCTTCACCTGTTACTTTTTTAACTAATCTAATTAAGTAGGCTGTGTATATTAGTATTTCCCATTTACAAAATAAAAGAACATGTTTGTAACTCACTTACTTTCTGCAGTAATCTTTAAAAATTCATTGTCCATATGCTTTAATAGTGTGTGTGTGCCAGTGAGTTTGAGTGAAGCCCTCTGAGCAGATGCGTGAGCAGACCCTCGGTTCTTGCTCCGTATTTAGGGCTCAGGGGTCAGAGGTCACAGGGGTCGAGAGGCGGCATGAGTGACTGCCTGTTATCAGGTGGCCAACAAAGTCAGTGTGTGTCCAAGAGAGTGTGTGTGTGTGAACTTGGATTTAAGAGGAAGGAACAGGAAGGAAGGATTGAAGGAATGATGGACGAGTTATTCTCAAAACAAAAAGCTCTCCCAAGTTTTTAAGCCTTTTTTTTTAAACCGGCCATTAACAGGGAAGTGATAATGATGAACTGATCAGTATCTGTAAGATTGGTTTATCTTGTAAATCAAACTCTACATATTATCAGTTTCACTTAAACACACAAGAAATGTCAATGATTTACTTGTTTTATAACGCTTATTCTGTTACAGGAATCCTTATTCAGTTAAATCTAAGGCTAATAATTAGAGACAGACACTGATTGAACAGCTCTTACATTCACTAACTGTTTAGATCGACTGACATCTATGTATTCAGAAAGAAACGTGCTGATGTTGTCCTTCAAAATGTGTTACAGGTACATGGTGGTAATTTATTAATGTAATACTCATGAATCAGAACTATCACGACATATTCAACCCAAAAGTCAAGAACCTGAAGCTGACCAAAACAAAAAGTCCCTTTAAGCTTCTGTTTCAGGTATTTGCAGTGATTTTATCCTGTAATCCTGTCTGCCATATGTCCATTTAGACCACTCTTTTATTCTTGGCTGAACATACTGCAAATCCATCACAAAGAACTGCAATTTTTGTAATGAACCAAGCAACTGTGATCATGTTTCTAAAAACTTTATGTATAAAATATGACGTGAAAAGACTAAACCCGCAGTAACCTAAGTGTTCTCAAAAACTGACATTTTATTATTTGTATAGATTCTCATTGATTAATCGTTTTTGAACAATGTCTAAAAGTACTATATGCGCTGTCCACTTTGTGAAAGCTTTTTGTAGCAGCCAGAGCAGCTGAGGAAAGGACGACTAATAATCATTAGAGAACACAGTCATATATAACCTCTCTGGTTTTGCTAAGAGGCAGAAAATGTGCATAAACATGAACAGGATTTGATGAATTATTCAAATTAACAACTCTATGTGGCATCCAAATAACACCTGAGCTTATTTATTCTGTAGACAGGGCTAAAGCTGAAAAGCGTCAACTGTTTTATTTTTTAGTCTGAGGCTAATGCTCTTTGCCTGGTGATTTTTTGCTCTTGTTGCTGACATTAAGCATAAAAAGAGGACAGTAACACATTGGAGAAAGCTGATATATCACAATGTGTCCTTATTTTGTAGTTTTTTTGAGCAGAACTGCCTTTTTTCTCTCTCAACCGTAATTGTCCCATTTCATTTCTTTATTATTTTACAGTTCTTTTCCCCGTGTCCCGTTCTGGCCCGGACCCCTCCCCTCGACTCTGTTTTTCCCCCTCATTCCATGACTCTGTTCTGTGGGCTGCTAATTGCCACCTCGCCGGAGCGTCCCGGGACCCTGCTCATTAATTTCTGAAGAGGAGACAGGTGGCGCCACTCTGTTGTGATGCCTCTTGTTAGTTGTGTGTCACTTTTTGTGTTTGCTTGTGAATCTGGTTGCGTATGTGTGTCCGAATGTGTGCGCGGTGCTTGTTAGCCCCCCGGCCGAGCCCCTTCTCACTGTAATCTCTTTGTTTATGCAGTGCGAAAGGGCCCGGCGGGGGCATGAACTCCCCACGCTCTTATCCCACTGCGACACTCACCCCGAGCAGACTCCCCCCTGCCTCCGACACCCTACCCCGCTCCCATCACCTCCGGTCCCGCCCAAACCGCCCCGCGTCCCGTTCTGTCCACCCCGCTCATCGTCAAAACCCTGAGCCGGTCTGCGCTGGGATCACTAATTGCCCGACTATATTCGGTGCCCCTCTGGTCCTACTTGACCAGTGTGCACTCAGTCTTTCAGCAGCAATCACCAGACACTTACCAAATTCAACTTGAAATATCATTAATGTGCAACACAAACTGGATTTATTAGTTATTCAGATGTTTATTTAATTTTAATCGCAGGTAAAACGCATTTTTATTCATACACTGGGTGTGCTTTACACAAATAAAAGACAAATTTAAAGCACACAGACAAGATTTAGAAGAAGAAACAAGTAAAATACAGAATTAAAAAAAAAAAGACGAAGAGTGCAGAGAAAACACCATCTTTACTGAATATTGGCAGGTTTTTGGTTTGTTGAGGCTTGTTCCAGATTTTTGTTCCATGAAATTTAAACACTGCTTCACGATGTTTAGTTCAGTGTTAACGACTTTTCTATTCAGAGAGCCCTCTAGGGACTCTTATTCAAAAAAGTCACAAAAATCTAACTAAAATCTAACTTTACAACAGTTAAATCCCAAAAGAAACTGCTATTTAGGGTTAAAAAAATTTACAAAACAGCATTATTCCTCAATGTGAATTTAAAAAATGAAGTAACATTTGGATTTCTGGATCTGTACATTTTTGATCGTGTTTTATTAATGATTTGAATGGATGGATGGAGCTTTTACTACAGCTAACGTCTATAGTTAGGCTACAACAGATAAACTCTGAAGATGAAAATGGTTCAGAGCAGCTTCAATAAATCAGTTTGTGATGTTTTTATATGAATTCATAGATTGTCACTGATTATTGCTGTTATTACTGATCACTGTTAAACTAGTTTGCCGCATCATCGCTGATAATATCTTGGGAAAATGCTGCTAAATTATCTCCAGAAAGACTTGGAACCCTGATTGAATTAATTCGCTGTGCTTGTTTTCCAAATTCAATAAAGCATCTGATAAATCCAAGCCAATAAATGAAAACCACAAAAGATAATTATCAGACTTCAGCAGTAATTTCATGAGCTGTTTTTTTTCAGATTTTTTGTGAGCAGGTCACACAGTTTCTTTCTGAGCCCTAACCTTTCTCACATCGGTCGCGTTTGAAGTCCGCAGCCCAGTCTTTGAGCTGCTGGCAGTGTTTGGCTGTGCTTGTTTGGTAAAGTCTATGAAGAGGAACGGTTACAAAGCAGCAGTGTTGGTGCTAACAGATGCTATTCTGCGTGGGTCAAACGGTGGTCTTTTGGCAGGACTCGGAGCTGCTGTGGGGGGCACTGGTCCGTGAATAAAGCGTGTTGGGTCCATGTGTTTCTGCAGGTGTGGAGGTCAGAGCCTGCCCCGGTGTCGGCTTCCTCTGTTTGGACCTAAACACAGCCTCGCTACTTCTTTTTTTGCTTTTCTTCTCACTTCTTCAGGAAACCGAATCAGCAGGAAACTACCGTGTGGTGAAATAGTTTATGCCTCTGTCTCTGAATTAGATTATTATATTTCTGATCAAAGGGGTCTCAGTATGAAATAAATACAACCTTAGATGAAAAAAGAAAGGGCAAAATTGTATCTATTGATTTTATTAAAGATGATAAGTTAAAAGAAGGTGCTGCTAATCACCAGGCCTTGATTAAATGATCATCAGCAGGTGATTAAACCTCTATAAAAACATGTTTAGACCATTCATATGTGTGTTCATTTCAATGCACAGAGGGAAAGACTTAAGAAACTGTTGCGGTTTATAAAGGATTCAATAGAAACATCCCATATCCAGTGGATTTGTGTTTGTTTTGCAGCGACAGGACCTTGACCCATGCAATAACAAAGTCTTCTAGAGGTGAATGTGAGGCTAAATTTGATCCAAACTGGACAATATCACAAACAATAATTCCTCATGAGGCAACTATCTCTATGTGAATGTGTGAAACTGATTAAGTCACACAAAAACGATTAGCTATTTTTGCTAAATGTGGATCTAGAAGCTTTTAAATCGATGGAGTTACTTAGTTTTGCCAAATTTCTCGTAATTTTGCCTGAATTTCTTCCACACAATAAGCAGCTGTTTTACAGAAAGACTCCAGTGTCATTAATTGTAACTTGAATGTTTAGTTGTGCAGTTTATTATATAGAAAACAATTTAATAATAGACAATGGATTAGATTTATAGCACATTTCACAGCACTTCACAACTGAGTCCATTATTCATTCTTTCACAGTTTTATTATTTCTCACATTCACTGCTGTCTACATGTTTAGTCCTTTTTCACACGTTAAGAAAATTACTCTAAAAGGAGAAAACCAAGCCCTTTGTCCAGTTCATATTAACGTATCTGCTGAGCTCAGTGTGAAGCAGACTCTGATCCTGACACAGAGACAGCGGACGGCTACAGACGAGGCTTTTATCCGACACTGGCCTATTCTTGTCTGGAGCCACAGTTGTCATCGAGCGTGAAGCATGTGTACCTCTTTTATTAGAGTAAGCCCCTGTTTAGGTGGTCCTTAACCCCATCCCTCACAGAACACAGCTGCCTTTAAAATAGGACTCAACAATTCATCAAAATTTAACTAAACTGGACCTTTGGTAGCTCATTGTTTCAGCTAATCTTCCTCTAAAATCCTGAATAACATCTCCAACTCTTCTCCTTCTCATCCACTTCTGAATTTCCACTTTAGAGAATCGTAAACTAGCGAGAAGACACTTCTACATTCAACTCTTTCCACTGTTGGGCCACGTACTGAACACGAACTGTCTCTCACTCTTAATCTTTAATCATATTTACCGATAAAATATCTGTAAAAGCCTGGAGGCTGGATCGATCTAAACAGAAACTGCTACGAGCTACAAATAAGTCGTGCTGCCTTCACTGAACAGCTCATGCATGAAATACGGTGAACTTTTTTGATTGATTTTTTTGATTTGTAAGTATTTGGGGAATCACTGAATACCTTGATGCCCCTGACAGTCCTCCAACGTGTTTATCAGCTTAAAATACAACATTTAACAGACAGACATCTCTTTATAAACTGTAGTTTTCACTTATAATAAACTTCACCAGGAATTGCTCAAGCTAACAAAATCAGAATCAGTTTTTGGGGAAAAAATAAATGTTTTTCTCAACATGTTTGTACGTATGTAAGACTAATGTATTTGACACTTGTGTAAATTGTCTAAACAGAATGAATACGAGCAGCTCTCTGTTCACTTCTGAGCAAAATCTTTCTAAGTTAGTGACTATTTGTAAATGTGTTGAGTTATCTTATCTACCGGACAGTAATCTGAGGTCTAATCAGCAGTCCCATTTACTTAATCACCATAAAATCATGATTATTAAATAGAAACCACAGCAAAATATCAATATCCTTAAACATATGCAAATAAACACATGCTTCTGGCAACATTTATCGATTAGCGCTCCTCTAAACAAACTCTCCTTCCGCTGTTATTGAGCTGTGTCTAAAATGCTGTCGGCTCCAACTGTCGCTGTGACAAACTCGACAAAAACAACACTGGAATCTTGCAATTATTTGGCCTCATGACGGGCATGTGCCTCCTGCAGCTGATTGAACTCCCGCTGAACTTTTTGATGCCGCTCCGTTCTCAAATCTTAAGCTCCTCTTTTCCTCTTCAGTCTGACATCCTTCTCTTTGTTTAAACTTCTCCGTGCGGTGGAGAAGTTGTCCTCAGCAAACCTTTAGCGTCTCAGCGCCAGGACGAAGCGCTGAAGTGACTCATTTTCAGAAACGGTGTGAGATAAACACCAACCCGGAGCTTTTTGTGGCTGCTGTAACAGATGGACCACAGGCCGGAACCTGACTCCTGCCAGAACCAGAGTGGGTGGCTATAATCGTGATCCTCACTCGTCCAATAAACGGTTATGGATTTATGAATCAGAAAAGTAGGAAGACCGAAATCCCACGGAACAGCGCCCACTCTGAAAAAGCTGTCACACGACTCTTTCTGAGCTGTTAACTTGGACGAGACATTTTTAAAATTCCAGCCTTTTGGTTCATGCACCTTTTCTTTCACCTTAGCTTCACTTCACTTCTGCACAGTTTTCTTCAAATGAGGTTATTTCTGAGCTACTTTTCTTTAAATTAAATGTTAGCTGCATTTATAAACAGTAAAAAGACAAAGACAAAGAGTGAAGTCAACCATAATATTACTACATTTGTCATTCTTTCAAAGTTAGCTATTGCTACAGAAGCTAATGGATATTTTTTACGAGGAAAGCTTAAACTCACGTTTTTTGTGATTTTATTTATTGTTTTATTTTACTGTAAATTGTGTGCATTGGTATTGTATTGTATTGTATAATTAATGAAGCACCTTGTAACTCTTGTTTAGAAAGGTACTATATAAATAAAGTTTGTTATTATTATTATTACTTATACTAGATCCAAAAAAGTCAAACCAAGTCAGAGTTTTGTTGTTGTTTTTTATTTTTTAAAACACACCATCCATTTACTATATTCTGTACAGACATTGCAGAGATAAAGCTGATTAAATTAACAATTAAATACAAAAAAATGACGCAGAATAGATTGAATAAACCAAATAAATAAAGTAAATGCACAATAAAAAATAAAAGCCGTATAAAGACACTTTAAGACACTGCAGCCGTTGAATAGTTTGAAAACAAGCTTTTCTCCAATCGCACTATTTTCTAATTCCTCACTGACATAGCCTCAAACTGTCTTCTTCTAACAGTATACACGCCACTTTATTTGCATTTCAGTTTATTTACGGCAGAGCAAACACGAGTCAAGTTGAGCTGTTGAAGTCGGTGTAGATACGTGCCCCGGGGCAGAGTAAACGGATATTAGTCTCATTGAAATTCTATAGAAACCCCTGCGTTTTCCTCGTGGCTCCGGGGCCTGTCCTGACATTCTTTAGGATCCGCTATACACTAAAGCAATCAGGAATAAGGGAAATATTTATGATATGATGACACGGCGGGGGAGGGGGGCTCGGTCGTACCCCGTCCCGACCACGCCTCGGCCCCTGAATGAGTTTATGGAGGTTGTAAACGGATACAGTGAGTGGTTTCACACTGACAATAACAAGCTTTAAAGGCAGTTCTAGTCTATCATTAGGACATCATTAAGTTTAAACAGCCTGACACCTACCCTCTGTTTACCTGCTGTGTGTTTGCATGTCTCACACACGCCTCTAATCACTTTAAATAACTTTTTCTGTGAGCAATAAACGGACAAAATAAAACATAATATACTTGAGATAATATTAGATGTGTTTGTGTTAAAATGCTCCAATAAGTTTAAAGAGAACTTGGTCTTCGATGCTTTTTAATGGGCTTTATGCCTGAGTTTCAAACAGGATTTTGAGGCCGGTGGTGTGACCGGATTATCCCTGAAAGGTCAAAGGTCAATTAGGAACAAATCAGTGTAGAGGTCAACGTGCTCCTAGATTCAGCATCTCCTCAGTTTAACCTGGAGTTGTGCCTAAAACTTTGAGTGAGAATAACGTTTAAATCTGGTGTTTTGGCAAAATCTGTGTCACTGTGATGAGAAAATAAATCTAAACAAACTCTGAGGCAAACACAAAAGATCTTTATACTTTCACACCTAAAATACTATTGTAGGCTACATTCAAATAAAATAAAAGTGAGTTTTCATTGTCTCTGAACAGTTTCTCTTCACAAAAACAGCTCTCAAGAGTGTATTCTTAGCTTTAACTTTAAAAAGTTGGGAAGATGCCAATATACAATGTCAAAAAAAGCCTTGCTGACTGTTATTTTCTGAATGTCATTAGCATATTATGATAGCAGTGTTTCCCACAGCCCTATATGGTTAAAAGGCGGTATGGTATTGTTGGATTTAGTTTAACAGTGTAATCTACTAAAGTTTATTTATTTTGTCCAATCACAGCTCACTTCAGGTAAAAAGGAGCGCTCCCATTGGTCGACACTGATGTCAACAACGAAGGAACAAGGAAATAAACAAAGGAAATGGGTTATTCTGTTGAAAATATGTCTTTTTTTTTAGAGAAACAGCTCAAAAAAGATCAAAATAGAGAAACGTGCAGCAAATGAAACATGGATAAATGTTGGTAATGCTTCGAGGCAGTGTGAGATAATTCCAGGATCACTACAGTCTTCAAAAAAAGTTTCAGGTCAGCTTTAAACTTCCATTTAATGTAACTTATCAGTATTTTGTGGTGAAAAATCGGTCTGGTTTTACCTTTTTTAAATAAAGAAGCAGGATGTTATTCCACTGATGTTGAAGGAGACTGTCCAGTTTATCTTAAAGATCCTTTAACGTGGGCTTACATCGAAAGAAAAACAAACCCAAAAAGCGAGTATATAGGCATTCTAAAGGTGTTTTTTAAACGTAGGACCCTTATAGCCCCCGTGCTCCCGCTCCCCTCCTGCCCCTGTCTATAGAGCGCTGAGGCAGAAAGGATTGCTATGTAAATGCAGCGGTGAATAGGAGTGAATGGACAGGCTTAGAGCAGATTATGTTAAACTGCTTGTTAGTTTAAAGACACGCTCAAGTCAATGCGCGGGGATTAGCAGATGTGCCGCTGAGCCACGGAGGTGTTTCCCTAAAATGGACTTAATCCCCTGTCGCTTTCACACACCAAATAAAGGGATAAATGGCTGTAAAAGAGAACCAGGAGAAGGTAAGGTGGTCTTGAAACCCTGCCGCTGCTGCAGATGGAAATCCCTGAGCACCATCTATTTGAATAACACATATGTGTGTATATTAAGCCAGCCAAGTCCATTTATATATATTTTAGGAATGTAGAGGCCGTGTAAACAGACGGAGCTGCTGTGTGAGTGTATACGCTTCTGGTTGGTCCGAAGAAAAGGACCTCAGAGAAGGGCTTATGGAACAAATAGTTTTTATTCTTGTGATTTGTTACAGCTGCATCCTGATTGTTTTTGATAAAAGGTGTTCAGATGAAGCATGTGATTTAGAAAAAAGAGAGTTGAATAGAAAAGTGTGGACTCGACCTTATTGCGATTATGTTAACTTCATAAAAAAACTACAAAAACAAAACGTGGCGATACAAAACACAAAGAAAAAAAAAATCCTTTAAAAAGGGAAGGGAATATAAAATGAGACATCTTTTATATTCCCTTGATATTCCCTGAGATGAGCTTCTAAGCCTCACTACAAACGCCTTTCAGTGATATTTGTAGGAATGTTTTTACTCTGAAATCACAAATGTATCTGCCCCTGTCCCGTTTAGGTTAAGCGAGAAACACAGCAAAAAGGAGACCCACTGTGCTGTACGGTATTATGCCCCATTAGTTCCAGCTTTTTCCATTAGAACTGGGTTAAAAGCCTCATAGTTACTTTCACACTTTAGAAAATTATGTTTAGATTACTGCCTCAACCTTAATCTAACACCGTTGAGTGCTTTGGTTTATTAGACGCATTATTTATTTGTAAAAAGCCACCACATTTCTTTTCAGTGAAATGTTTATCTCTATATTCTAGTACGGTAGCTTGGCCAACCATCCAACTCTTTTTCTATTCCATACAAACATGAATCTGTTCCCTGTTGATTCGAGTTTGAGTCCAGGGACAAATGGACGGTAAATGCGACTGGACAGACGTGGAGCCGATCAGAATTCAGAGGCAATACCAACAAACTAAGAATAAGCTGCCTCTGGACGAACAGATACAGATAAAGAACCAATCAGAGAAATAATCCATCACTTAAATCCCGTCCCGTTTAGATGAATGGTTAAGTTTTGTTCAACGGGAAGGTTTCCAGACCCACTTCACGTCAATAACAAAGAGTCTAATACTATGTTTTTGGGACACATATTTAATCATTTCTTCTTTTTTGCTCATTTAAATCAATTGACGTGTTTTTTTTTAATAGTTTGTGCGTTTAATTAACTCACTGTCCTCATTTTTTAATCTATAAAAAGCCACGTTAATGGTCGCCATGTTCCATCTATTCCCCTCTTTCTCAAACGTCTATTTTTCACAAACGCTCAGACAACAGTCGTTCTCCTCTGATCCCTCTTTTGTTTTTCCTGTCAGCAGCCTTTTCTTTGCTCCTCTCTCCGTGGAACTGCTCTGGCTTCACCGGTGACAGTCTCCTCCATTCATCATAGGCCCAGCATGAGGGTGACACCGGGGAGAATAATGCAGCGAGACCCCGAGTCACAGGGAACGCATCTATAATACCTTCAAATAACACGTTTTTCGAAGGGTCAGTCGCCGAAGATAACCCGTCCCGCGGCAATTACCGACTCGCATTCTTAAAAAAAGACGCACGCACGGCGGTTCACAGCCAGTGGGGATTGGGGGCAAATGCTGTCACTGTTTTTAAAAGGCTTCCCGCGGTTCGACATGCTTGAAATGACATTCTGGTTCAGCGGACAGAAGAGAGGAGGGGGAGGTGGGACGGAGAAGAGGGGCACTTTGTTAAGTTCGATTTAAAATGTGCACGGGTCATGAAGACGACGGATGGGTCTGACCTGGCGGGGTAGGAAAATATTAGAGTTTAGGAGTTAATCAGAGCAGAGGTAAGTTCATCTACGTCGACCTCTTAGTAACGTAGACAGAGAGTTACTTATTAATGTTAACTGTGTAATGAGTATGTATCGCAATATCGCATTATCAACAATCGCAATATCTGTACTTGTATTGCAATAATGATATCGTTTTTCCATAAAAAAAGTCAAAAAGTGACAAATCAGATTCAAAAAAGTTCAAAAAGTTCTTCTTTAGACTTTATTATGGTCTTGTATTTTCTTTTATTTAAATTAAACTTTTATTTTGTCAAATGGGGCATTCATAAATCATGAACATTATTGAAAATAATTTAAACATTGACCGAGTTGTAAGTCTTTTGTGTTTTTCTTGCAGAATCTATTCAAACTTGTTTCTTAATGGCTATATCGTATTAAAGTCCCAGTCGAACTGCGCTTTTTGCTGTCGCCAACGTCCAATAAATCACGGCAGATCTTAAATAGTGGATTTAAGGCAGTTGTTTTGGCTTTTTGCGCTCCACTTCTTAAGTTTTTAGACGTACGCTGTGGCTGATTAGCAACATGAAGTAATATTAGACGATTATAGTTTGTGACAGAGGCTTAAGACAAAAAAAATGATCAATAATACTTTAAATTTGAAGTTTTATATCTAATTATCAGACAGCAATAAGAATGTTTACATATTAGAAGTTGATATTGTGTAAGTGTGTTATAGCTGGATATTAACATTTATCAAAGCGACTCAAAATCTATGGAACTTTAGTCTGTAACCTAATAAAGGAGCTAAGAACTAACACAATCTGAAAGGACTATAATTCCTATCTAATTGTTGTATAACGGGACATAAAAGACCTACTGCAGCTTTAACCTTTTCTAGTTTATTCTGTTCATGGATAAATGGTGTCATACATGGTTTATTCTTTTGAAAGCGTCCCTAAAAGTAGATTAAATGTGTAAAATAAAAGTCCAAATCCCCAGTTTTTCTTTGTCAATCTAAGACGTACCAGCTCAACGACAGGATTTGTGATTAGACGTACGTTGTGTGTTCAGTTTGGATTAAACAGGCGTCCATTCGAAAGCACAAACAGGACAGAGGGGGACAGAGGGGGACAGAGGGGGGCCGGGGCAGGACTGTTTACTTATCAAGTGATTTTTGTCTCATTGAAGAGCGAGGACCAGGCGGCTCTATTGTCCTTCGCTAATGAACGACATGAATGAGTGCGAACAAGAAAGGAATCCCAGAGACAAACCAGCTCGACAAAACCAAACCAAACATCTCGTCTTTTCAGAACTACGTATAACTTAGAAATGGGGCTGTTTCTGCTTCACTTCTTTGCGCTAAAAGCAAAGTGCTCCGAGCCCTCAGTGAAACGCCTTAAAGGCAAGAGGATAGCTCTGGAGAGGAAACGCTCTATTAGATTGTCTCAGACCATTTATTTATTAGTGGGTTATAGCAGCTCCAGGCAGTGATGTCATCTTTAGCAGCGGCTTCAAAGTGTCTTCAACTGGACACAGACATTAGCAACTGTAGCTTTCACTTTAAATTTACATGTAATACAGATATATTTGGATATAAACGGAAGGTTGGACTGTCAATGAAAACTAAAATAGGTTTGGTTTCATTTTCCAAAACCAAGTATATGCTTAAGTCAAAGTGAAAGTAAAGATGAGAGAACAGTTTATTTAATGCTTTATGGTTTATCAGGAAGAAAAATGGCACTTGTCTTAAATCTGTGCAACACGAATCCAATCAATGTCATTATTAATGTGATTTTACGGTAATTGCCACAAATGAACAATTGTTTTGTTTTGTTTTCTCTCATATACGTCTCTCTCGAGCCCCGTTTGGTTCCAGTATCTGTAAAACTTTTGGGTCATAATGATGGAAAATCTGACAACATTGTGTGTGTTTTGAAACAAATACATTTTAATGTCAGAGACTAGAGGTTTCAGTCAAAATGCTTCAGAAACGGCACCATTCACAATGTTTCAAAACCTGCTTAAAACACTTATTGAGAAATTGTTTTTATGCAAATTCACCATCCTTCTACCTATTTTACTGTTTTCTTAAAGAATTCTTAGGTGAATAAGATGAAACAACAATGACCGATTGAAAATTAAAATAAATAAATAAATACTTTACACTTTTGCTAATGACTTTTGGAGTTAATATTTACTTTTTTACATATCCACATTCACCAAAAATCAAACGAAAAAACTTTTTGTGACATAGTTTTTATGAATTTTTGGAATAATAATTGAAAACCTATAAATCCTACTGAACTTTTAACAATATTAACAATTGTAGCTCACATTTTATCCGTTCTAAGTTTACAGTTCCCAAATTTAAGCTGTTTTCCTGATGTTTCGTGTCATTTCTATTCCACATTTAACTCTGCCTACTGCTCCTTTAACATCTGCAGCTCTCATTAATTCCACAAAGCGAAGATCACATTTCTTCACTGTTTTGTTTTATGAATGGAGAAATCTTTCACTTCTTTTCTCGGCAATCCTTCTTCTCAATCCGACAACTGTGAAAAGTTTGTGTAGGTTTCCAAATGAAAAGTGGAATTGCTCTGTGATCTGTTAAAGTCTCTGGATCCCTCTGATCCTGCTGCTTGTTGTTAATATCCTCCTCCTGCTCCTTTTGTAAAACCCATCTCGGTGCTGCTCCCTGCCCCCGTCCTCTCCCTCCTCCTCAGAGCTGTGGGAGTGGGCCGCCCCCTGAAGTAACTCCCCCTTCTCTCCCTCTCTGCCTCTCTCCCAGCTGGACTGCTACTGTCAGACTGCATCGGAGGCTCGCCGCGGTGTGGACTTTCTCGCGTCGAGGCTGTAACGGGACCCTGCATGCTCTGCGCCGCCCGCCACAGACGTCCGACCGGGAGTTAAGAGCGCTCGCCCGTCGTCCCGTGGAGCGTAGAGGAGCCGGGAACGGAGAAGAGAGGACTAAAACGGGACAGGACAGGACAGGGACCATGCCGGGACGGGGAGGTCTGTGTCTCTGGAGCCACAGTCCTCTGCTGCTGCTGGGACTGTTCTCTCTGCACGGACCGACACACGGTGAGTGTCTGCAGCCTGCCTCAGGACTCCCGGACCTCAGTAGTGTCCCAGTCACAGGAAAGTCAGAGAAAATCGAAGAGAATTTAAAATCTTTGAAGGAAAATGAGTTGTTGTTTGCATTTGTTGACATATATTCTGATTCCTTTTGTTTATTTGAGCTCAGTTTTGTCCTTTTGTGTGGTCTTCGTACGAGTGTTAGTCCCATTTGGAGTCCATTTGGTCATTTTAAAACATCTTTTACATTACTTCAAGTACTGATATTGTCCTGGAAAGCTGCTTCGTTTCTCACATTTAGACATTTACATTACTACAAACAGTGCTGGATAATTGCTTCTTTTATTGCCATTTACTCAGTGTTTTTGCGTACTTATGGTCAGTTTAATCTAACCTAGTCTATCCTGTGCAGTGTTTGTGGACGTTAAAGCCAGGGCAGGCAGTTTTGTTCTATCATTAAAAGCTAATGAGTCCATCCTGGTCTTTTTTGTGCAGTTTTGATCCTGTTTGTCTCATTTAGTGAATTTATTCTGTACTTTCTAATTCATCTACTTTACCACTTGAGAATTTTAACAAACTATTTCACAATTCTATATTATATTAAAGCTGGGATTAGCCTTTTATGTGTCTTCAAAAGTTATCATTATATCCCATGTTGTAGTTTTAATACGTTTTCATTCATGTGTGATTGATGATTCAGTTTGTCTTGTTAGTTTTAGCCGAGATATTTAACTTGTGAGATGCAGAGATACATTACTTTTGAATTCAGTTTTTATTAAAGATGGTGTAGGCAAATCTGTTTATAGCGGAGTTGATTTGTGGAGATGTTTTGGACTGATTGTGTGCCCTTTCATTCATTTTTTTACCACATTAGTTGCCTTTTGGTGTCTCTCAAATCTGTTTTGTGTTCTGTTTGCTCCATTAAGTTAATATTGACTTAACAGTTGATGTGACTGACATAAATTCAATGTAAACATCATAAAGTATTCACTTATATTAAAGCTGGAACACATTTTGTGTTATTTTAATAACCTTATGGTCATTTAAGTAGGAAACTGATGTTTATTTTAAGAAATGTGGACCGTGACCAAGAGTTTTCATGTTGTGGCTTAAAAACAAAAACACATTCTGATTCAAAATAAGCACAGATTGGGCAACATTTATCAGGAGTGGATGATCTGATACTGTTTTTGGTGTTTGGAGATGTCCCATGGATGATCTAATACTGTTTTTGGTGTTTGGAGATGTCCCATAGATGATCTGATACTGTTTTTGGTGTTTGGAGACGTCCCATGGACGATCTAATACTGTTTTTGGTGTTTGGAGATGTCTCATGGATGATCTGCTTCTGTTTTTGGTGTTTGGAGACGTCCCATGGACGATCTGATAGTGTTTTTGGTGTTTGGAGATGTCCCATTGATGATATAATACTGTTTTTGGTGTTTGGAGACGTCCCATGGACGATCTGATAGTGTTTTTGGTGTTTGGAGATGTCCCATTGACGATATAATACTGTTTTTGGTGTTTGGAGATGTCCTGTGAATGATCTGATACTGTTTTTGGTGTTTGGAGATGTCCCATGGACGATCTGATACTGTTTTTGGTGTTTGGAGATGTCCCATTAATGATCTGATACTGTTTTTGGTGTTTGGAGACGTCCTGTGGATGATCTGATACTGTTTTTGGTGTTTGGAGATGTCCCATTGATGATCTGATACTGTTTTTGGTGTTTGGAGACGTCCCATGGACGATCTAATACTGTTTTTGGTGTTTGGAGATGTCCCATGGATGATCTGATACTGTTTTTGGTGTTTGGAGATGTCCCATGGACGATCTGATACTGTTTTTGGTGTTTGGAGATGTCCCATGGACGATCTGATACTGTTTTTGGTGTTTGGAGACGTCCCGTTGATGATCTGATACTGTTTTTGGTGTTTGGAGATGTCCCATGGACGATCTGATACTGTTTTTGGTGTTTGGAGATGTCCCATAGATGATCTGATACTGTTTTTGGTGTTTGGAGATGTCCCATGGATGATCTGATACTGTTTTTGGTGTTTGGAGATGTCCTGTGAATGATCTGATTCTGTTTTTGGGTTTGAGAGTCCCAGGACACTAATACTGTTTTGGTTTTGGAGAGTCCTGTGAATATTGTTTTTGGTGTTTGGAGATGTCCCATGGACGATCTGATACTGTTTTTGGTGTTTGGAGATGTCCCATGGACGATCTAATACTGTTTTTGGTGTTTGGAGACGTCCTGGTATCGTCCTGGGCCCTGATGTCAGTGCTGGAGTGTCTTTGTGTGTGACCATGTTTGGTATCTTCAGTGGTGATGCTGTTGGCAGAGACTGTGCCTGTTTTACACGTTTGTTATGCTTAGTGCAGTAATGTGTGTCGTTTCTTGCTCTGACACTGGGCTTCTGTTGTTCCATCGCTGTATTTATGGCACATCAGCTCCATACTTCAACCCAACTGGACTCTTAGTGTTTACCTTTAAGACCAGAGCCACAGATTGTCCTGGAATAAGTTGACCTTTTTTATCTTTTGTCCTGGGAAAGTGGTAGAAAATGGGAGGAAAAGTAAGATGTTCTGGTGTTTTTGGAAAATAATCCCAATTGTCTAAATCCATTTTAGTCTTTTTAGCATTAATTTTGTTAGGTTTATATGCTATTTGTTCCATTTGAGCCTGTTTCAGGTCATTTTAACTCAAGTCAGTGGATTGTGTATGTCTCAAACTTAAAATAATTATGGGTCATTTGATTAAATACAAGTAAATATTTATGATAATATAGTTCTGTATTTCACCAGCTTTTATTCAGTCATACATATGCTGTAATACTGCCACATTTTATCAAAAGTTGTTCGTCTTTTTGATTTTAGCTAAACATGGCAACCAGCAACCTTTATTATATTTTTTGAGTCCTGACATTTCTTTTTTGCATTTGTTTTAAAGTGTTATGAATGGGGTCCTCACTTCAAATAAATGCTAACTTTTGCATTGACTCCTGCGCTAATGGTGAGTTAATGTGCTATATCAATATTCCTTTGGGTTAGTGCTGTCACCGATCAATAAACTGATCAGTAAACATTACAGTGCAATGCCACATTATGCAGATGCTCATATTTGTTCATATTCCTGTGATATTGGTGATGTTCTATTTCCAGTCCAATAAAAACAGAGCTCTTATGTTTAATACTTCTTTATGCATTGCTTTTTCAACGTTGGTGTCAAAGCGAAACAGATGACTGATAATGCTTTGGAAAAGTCCTGGAAAACTGATCTGGAAACAGCGGGGAACCCTGCTTGTGTTGTGTTTCTGATGGATGATTACTGATGGTGCGTCTTTTCTCGTGGCTCTATTTAAAGTCCTGGGGGATTGTTCGAGGCTCGGAGCCCTGAAGCTAATCCAGCCGAGCCAGCGTGACCTTTGTGTCCATCTCCCTCGTTCATCTTCCCTGTCATTGTCCCCAGCTGAGTCGGCTTTCCAGCAGAGCAGCACGCTGGGCTTGTGCTCCTTTTGATTTACTGGCCTCTCGCTCGGAGCTTGCTTATTTGAGCGCGGACCTGGCGGTAATATATCTCCGCGGCCACTGTACACACAAGCGCGCAAACATAAATTGGCTGAATGTTTGAGATTCACGGTAACACTGACTGCTGTGTTCGAGGCGCGCCAGAGCAGCTGCTAAAGAACAAGACGTATGTGAAATGTGACGTGAGGTTGGAGCCAGACCAACTTTGCTCTTGTGATTGTGACACATTCATATTTTATATTGCTCCTAGACTTCCACAGTAAAGTTTAGTAACAGAATTAAAACTAACAGGCATCTTACATCCTCTAAATTTCTAATAACTGATTGTAAATCCCCAATAGCAGTCTAAAACAAGTGTTTAAACCTTCATTTGTGGTCCAGAAGAGCTGTGGCTGTTTCAAATGTGGTATGTTTCAAATAGCAGCAGTGATATTAGAACACCCCGAGGCCGCCGTGTGACTTCAGTGATTGATTGTTTGGCTTTTGATGAGGCTCTGACTCAACAGGAAAATATTTGTTTAGAATGGAAAACGACGAGGCAGGTGGAGGCTTTTTATTATGTGGTTCTTTATCTGGTTCATGCTTGTCAATAATGTGATAAAAGTGAATGATGGGAGGCCTGGGACAGTTTATTTGATATGGATACACAACACAGCAGAAATAAGGTAAATGTGACAAAAGCCAATCAGAAATTCTTGCCTTACAAAGAAACATGAAACAAACAATAATTGAAAGTGTGAAAAGCCCAGATGTTAGCATAGGGTTAGCATCAAGGATTAACTCTTATTTGCTCTTTGGAAATGTCAGGTTTGTTGCTGTTGATCTGTTGATGATTGGTGTGCTGTTCATGTACAAAATCAGTGATAAACTAAGCCAAAATTCTGGATTTTTATGCGTTTCTGTTTTGTTTTTGGACCACACAGTGCCACAGTCTTCCCTAAAGTCGGTATAACATTTATATCAAAACTTAGAAAAAAGTCTAGTCTAGTCAGTTCACAAAAAGGAATGAAGTTATTTCTTTATTGAGCCATGAACCAACTTGTCAGGTTCTGAACAAGTCATTTTTGGTGTGAACACGTTGATCGTTTGTACTCCCGAAGTTTAAATGCGTGTCTAGACTTTTTCAGGAGTGTTTCTTGTCTTCGAGCCACAGGTAAAGAGCAGATTTAAATGTGTCCAGAGAGGTTTTATCCTACAGTGGGTCAAGGCCATTGTCGGCGCTGCAAACAAACAAAGCTGATGTTTTTAGTGGAGTTAAAGGAGAGCACGGGGAACGGACACACGGCTGCTTTCTGAATCTCACACACACACACTGAACAGATTGTGTGACCTTCCACCTACGCCAGGCTTCAGCCTTCCATGTGAGTTCTGGGAAGCCGGTGTGATAGCTTACATTTCATTGTCCTTGGTGGAAATAAGCACCGCTGTATCGGTTTTCAGACTCAAAGCTCTGCCAGTTGCTTAGCTTTTGTCACTGGCCGTTAATGAGACTATTTTTCTGTACAGTCTACTACAAGTCTGTGGTGTTCAGCCCCAAATCACGTGTGGTTCCACTTTTAAACGTGAATGATTTATTCATTCTTGCCAGAAACTGTGTAAGATGTCCTCCCTCTCTCTCTGTGAGTCACTGAACACCTGCTGAATGATTTCAGGTTTCACCCAGTTGATGTTTTCTTCGCACAAGGACAGCTTTTATCCAAACTGTGAGTGTGAAACAGACCAAATGTACAGATCATTGAGAAGTCTTGCTCTGTGATGTCGCCAAAGTTTTCACAGGACTCTGGATTATTACCATTTGTCTTTCTAACCGTGTCTGATCACTTAAAGCACAACCAGCAGCAGCTTTCTACTTTACACTGAGATTCTTTCTAGATATTTTCTTTTTCCAATGAAATACACCAGAAAACAACAGAAAAATCAACAGAAACTTTTTCATAGATGCACAGCAGGTTGCATTTTCTCCTATGCAAATACATTTTACACAAACTGAATGCAGCTTTTCCACTTTAAGTTTGCACATAAAGAATCATACCTTGGCATTGCAAATGTCAAATGGCCTTAGAAAAACTTTACTGTACAAAAACTTCTTGGGAGATGAGTAGACTTGACCTTTGTAAAATCATTATCATTCTCCCAAGCACTGTGTAGTTTATATATATTTATAGTCACTTTAAAATCCATTAGCGTTAAACCAAAAGAGAAGAAGCAAAACACACCAAAGTGAAACTAAACCACGATTGAAGAAAGTAACTCACTAATAATGACGTTTTGTGGCCTAATACTAAGTAGATTTTTAGTGCATCTACAGTATTATGTATTGGGAGGAAGTTCAAACATTGCATTGTTATTATTGTTTTCAAAATACAGTGTCTTTTTTCATTTTGCACGAAAGAGACAACAGCAATAAGTCTATTAAAAGGGAGCTTTAGAGTGGACCAGCGTTCAAAAGAGTAGTTTGTGAAATGAAAACTTAATTGAACATAGCTCATTTGCATGTAACAGAAGAACTGCTTATTGCACTTACTACATGTGAAATTATATTATTATTATTGTAAAATTATAACAAAAATATGGCTTTTCTGAAACACCAAGCATAGAGCCTGTAAAATGAAACATCAGGACAAAAAAGGAATATAAAATGACTGATAAAACTGATCATGTGACAAATAATAGTGAATAGGAGTTTAGTAAAAGATGGAGCAGAGCTGACTCACTGCAGTAAAGTGTTGGTTGCCAGGTCTGCTTCCTGACAGGATGTGTTAAGTTCCCTCGCTGCAAACTGATCCTTCATTAGAACGACTCTGATCTGCCTCAGTAAAACCTGAGAGCTCAGGTGTAGAGCAAAACAAACAGAGGGTGTCCTGAGGTAAACTCACTCTGAGGATGGAGCAGCGAATAATGAATAGTTAAATAAGTCTTGAAGTAATCACAAGGACACGAGGCTCTGGTATGTTTTGATGGAAAGATGTTGATATGACCCTGAAGAAGGTGAAGGTGAGGAGCGTGAGGGGAGTCTGGGTTTGAGGGAATTACATCCGGTAACAGATCCGACTCCTACCGAAGTCTGGACGTCTGGCCTTGACTTCTGAAGACACAGCTGGAGCAGGGAAGTCTCTCAGGGTTCAGTGTGTGAGAGTTTTAGATAAATGATGAGCTGTAGGTTTAGTAAAATAGAGAGGTGGCTGCAGCTCTGGATGTATATAAGAGTATAATATCACTTGATAATACAGTAATGAGAAATAACAATCTGTACAGCTGTGTCAATATTACTCAATAACCCCAATAATGATCTCAGAGAAACATAAAAGAGCACAAAGAATAAAACAACATCACATTCAAGACATAATTTGATCAACATTTCTCACAGGCAGAAAACAAAATGAACTTTCTCTTGCTTTTTTGTTTCAGTTTTCAAAAATGTCCTAAAAAATGCTTCAAAATTTCATCAAATCTTATTTCATTAAACACTTAAAATGCAAAACAAAAGTGCCTAAAGTCATTTTACAACATTTTTGAAGTTTTCTTTTATGGCAATACATTACCAATAGTAAGAGCAGTTTTTAGCTGTATATGAGAACTCTCAGGAAAAAAAAAGTGCATTTTAAATATTTTCTGAACAATTGAATATCTGTTTAGAAGTATGTAATATATGTCTTTTGATAGTACATTGTTTTATCATGAGACAACCTTTAAAGCTGAAGTACCTATTTATAAAACTGCGTCGAAGCATCGCCAACATTTATCCATGTTTAGTTTGCTGCTCGTTTCTCTATTTTCATCTTTTTTGAGCTGTTTCTCTGTAAAATAAGACATATTTCCAACAGAATAACCCATTTCCTTGGTTTATTTCCTTGTTCCTTCGTTGTTGACGTCAGTGTCGACCAATGGGAGCGCTCCTTTTTACCTGAAGTGAGCTGTGATTGGACAAAATCCTCATTCTCATCTATTAAAATCCTTAATTATAAAGACTAGATCACGTCTTAAGGTCTCATTTTTTCACAGATGATTCCTTTTACAACAAGCTTTAGGAGATTACACTGAAAAACTAAATGCAACAGTAAAAAAAACAGGTAATGGACTTTTAATGTGGGTATTATAGTGCATATACTGCTGTATAAGTTTTAAAATGTCACTTTATGGCTTATTTGTTGTATTTGGCTTTATTCTAACCACAGACATTAAACTTCCTTAATGCACCAACCTTAAATTATGTTGCTTTGTAATGTATTATGTGAGAAAAAAGTAATGAAAATGAAATGTAAATGTCATCAAAGTCAGATTCTACATACAAATCACTATAAAACATTGAATATTTGATGTATTCTGCCGATGTTCAGTTCATTTTGAGACAAACTAAGCTGCTTTCCACTTTGCTCTGCTCTATTCTGATCAGAACAGTCAGTAAGTGCAGTATTCACATTTAAACCTTGCTCTTTAAGTGTGAAATGACTGTGCTGCTGACACCGTGTGAGGTTCCAGTCCAGACCGAGACAATAGAGTGATGGACAGAGAGCAGGTGAAGCACAGGCCAAAGCCGTTACCACCACACGGCGCTGGGACGGCCAGGGCTTAGGATTTTCCATGCACTTGCACTGCCCCCCTCCGTAATACCAAACCTCTTAGACCCTGGAACATTCTGTTTGGGAGGTGGAAGGGCACAGGGAGCTAGGACAAGGAGAGACGCAGTGGTTTAGGACGGATGTGGACGCTCAAGGAAGTAATCTTAATATAGTATCTTTAAAAGAAAGTATATTTGATCCATTTTATCTGGATTTCAAAGATATTTACTCAAAAACTTAGGTGTGTATTGGATTAGGTTGTGTTGGTTCCAAGACAACGGCATTAATAAGATAATTACAGTTGTTTGAAGAAGAGAAAGAAGTGACTTTCTGGAGACTCTGTGGCGTGAAATTCAGATGGAGTTTATGGATCTACTGATAAATCAAGGTAAAGGGTTCCTAAGGTTGATGGCGCAGGGAAAAATAATCCCTTTTCAACCTTTATTTGTAGTAAAAGAGTGGAGTTGAATAGCTTATACTTGCATTGTCGTTTATGGGGCGTATAACAGAAATGTGGCTGCCTTAGTGTTTTAAAGGAAGAGCTAAATGCTGATTTCCACAACTGCGAACAAAAAGTGTCATAATAATCGCCATCATTTTGTTTAGTGAAGAAGGAAGGAAGAAGGAAGACTTTCCAAATTAAAAACAGGACTTAAATCCCTTAAATCCAATCCTTTTCTGTTCTCCTTTTGTTTAAAATTTCTGATTTATGAGGCATTAAAGTAGATAACAGTGCTGTGAAAAAGTATTTGCCCCCTTCCTGATTTCTTATTTATTTGCACATTTGTCACACTTAAATGTTTCACATCATCAAACAAATTTAAATATTAGACAAAGACAACTCAAGTAAACACAAAATGCAGTTTTTAAGTTTTCACACGTAGGTTTGGATGGCTTTTTTTCCCTTAATAATCATCTCTTAAAACTGCATTTTGTGTTCGTCTAATATTTAAATTTGTTGATGATCTGAAACATTTAGGTGTGAGAAATGTGCAAATAAATAAGAAATCAGGAAGGGGCAAATACTTTTTCACAGCATGAGAGATAACAGGACAGGAATAAACAGATATTACATCAAGATTTTTCTGAGTAAACAATCTATAAAGAGAAAATACAAAGGATCAGTTCACAGGTTGTAATTGAATGCACTCTTTGGAGCAAATGTGTGTGTCATAGAGCGTCATCACACGCTGTAATAGGTACCTAATGGCTGCTGAGTGTGTGTCGAGTGTATTTGTGCAGTGAGATAGCACAGAGCAGGCCTGGAGCCACTGAGCGCTGATATGTGACTTCGTTAATGGGACGCTAATCACACAGAGGAGACAGTGGGACGCACAGGACCGTAAACACACACAGACGACACACACACACACACCGTCCTCCTCCGTCCGCACACGACTGACACATTAATAGGCGGCACATTAATACGTTGTCACACACAGTCGCCGTAAATGGACGGAAAGTGAGCGTTTAAGCCGGCGGAGATGACGGAGACGCCACAGAGCAGAACTGTGGGAAATAAACACGTGGCAGCTGTAACGTTGACACCGTCCAGCCGCTCGACGCAGAAACGCACCGAAAGAATGAAATGTACTGAAGGAATGGCTTCTAGGGCCTTGCGTTTACGGCATGTTTCACCTTATCTGATCACAAGAGTCCAACTGTAGTCGCTCTGTTCACACCTGGAATTAACATCGCTTTTTTCTCACATGGTCTGGATATTACACAAGCTTCTGATCGGATGAAATAGTGCAGTTTTTTGTTTTATACTGAGAAAGTTCTGTGTCTTGTCTGTGTATATGTTCCCCAATCACAAAGTAGTGGTTCTGGGGATTAAAAGTCCTTCATTTACATCAATAAAACATGTTTCTGATCAGACAGAACATGTGTGTAGTGCAGCTGAAGAACACAGATCTAACGAGGATGGTTTTGGAAATGAAATATATCAATGCAGCAGGTGAAACAGAAACTAAAACTGTGCTTCCTACACAGATACATTCCTCTGTAATCATTAAAGATCAGTTTAGCTGCTGTTTAACGGTTCACAATTTGTATTCTTTCACCAATACTGAAGTTTTTAAGACGAACGGAGATGAATTTAGCTTAAAATGGACACAAAAGCCTACTCTGTCTTGTGTTTACATCACAGAGGACATGCTATTCATTTCATTTGTGTTATTTTTTATGAGTGAAAGATGAATATAAATGAGGGACTTCATTACACGACTAGCTGTCTCCTCATAAACAAGACTTCGTCGTTAAACAGAAGCGTCATCCAAAACAAAGTAAGTTTAATTTGCTCATGTTTTGTTGATCCATCACTTCTTTGTCTTTCTGCTTGTCTCCACTGCTCAGATAACTGTGGAAATAAAAAGATTAGATAGAGGGCTTTTCAGGAAAGTTAAAACAAATTCTGCAAACTTATCTATCTATATATTTGCGCAACAGATACACATCATGAACGTACGTGTTTTGGGTTCATTTTGAGGCAAATTAGAATATAGCAGGCCACTAAAGTCTGTTTATTTTGTGGGAAAACACTAGATCTAAAGATGATATAAGGATGTGTTGATAGTGTTTACAAATGAAATGCTCTGAACTGTGTTTTAAAAGCAGTCTTCTGTGTGTATTAATATAAACATTTCATATCTCAGTGTGGGATGTGACCGTTCGTCCTGCTTCTACCTGCCTCAGGGTTCAGACTGTGCGCTGCTCACTGACAAATCCTGTTTTCATTGCTTTGGCTCCGGGCTGTTTCAGTGAAATATTTTTGGTTTTATCTCCTGTTTGTGTTTTTGGGTCAGAGGAGCCTTCAGTTGTGTTGGATCGTTCGCTGCATAATCAACCTTCCAATGTCAAACGCTGCAGCAGAGCAACACCGCATTTCGACGATATCAGCAGTCAAGGTTAAAGCTGTTTGAAGTGTTTATTTATGACTTTCCTTTTTCTGAGCTCTGCTACAAACCTGGCACAGAGCAGAGGAATAATAAATGAACTAAAGCCTCTGCATTTACATAAAAACAATGCAGTGGAGTAAGGTTAAATAGCTGTAAGTGCTACTGGTGAGAGTATTCATCTGAGGAAACACATTCTTTGCTTCAGTGTAAGATTGTGTTTGGATATAAAACCAGATAAGAAACTACTCATTCAGCGGTAAAAATGGAAATAAAATACAACAATAACAATGTGAAATCAGTTGTTATTGTCACTATTTTCAGACGAGAGCCTCAAAGACAAATGTAAACATAGCTATAAGTCATTCAATAAGGTTTTTTGTAGATAAAAGTCAAAAGAAAGACCACTGAGCTCCTCCAAAACTCCTTTTTAGAGCGTGTTAACAGCTACGGTAGCCCTGCAGGGACATGCTACTGTCTATGAACAAACCTGACAAACAAAACAGACATTTTAATAAACTTCAAATCACTTTAATTCACAAATGTCCTCAACTTTTAGTAAGAATGTGCTCAAAAAAGAAGAATGAATGTGCTTCTCCTCCAGTAGGGCTTAGTTTGTCCTCTCTGGGCTGTTGTACAGGAACAGGAAGTGGAAGAAAGAACCAAAATGGCTCCTTCCACTGGGTTTTATTTAACTTTACATGTCCATTTGTGGAAATAATAGACAATAAAGAGTGTGAGGTAAAGTTACATGCTACCAAGACACGGAGAGACTATTATAAGAGACTATTCCTCTTACTTTTGAACTTTACTCTACAAACTACAGTAGCCTTAGAGGGTCAAAACCCAAACGTCTAATGGTCTGATTCTGATTTTTACAGGAGATTTATTTATATTGCATTGATCTAAAGCCAGTAACACCAAATTTTACAGAGAATCCTTGAAAAATGGGTAAATATTAGTTTTTCCAAGTTAAACAACAACATTTCCAGGATATTTTAATCTTTTTTCCAGCACATATAGGAGTCCTGCTTATATTTCTCTGTTCCATACACTCTTTTCTTCTGTGCTCTGCTATTTATTTCTTTAACACATTGTATATTTCATAGCACTATTCCTCATCTCTCAGGAAGTGAAGAAGTGCGTCTGGATGTTCTTAGCAGCTGTTCAGCCTCAGACTGTTTATTTAAAAAGAGGCACAGTTATGATTATCATATCTCTCTGTTTTTAACCTAAGCTTTCAGTGAGACGTGTTTGGTTACGGCTCTAATGTGCTTACACAAAGACAGACAAAGATAAAGGAGAGCTCATTAGGCTGTAAAATCTATTATATTTGGGAGATGTTTCCAAGAATACCTGAATTCATCTCCTAAAAATGCACGGCTTCACTGATGTCACTCTGTTTTCCCTTTGTGCATGTGACATATGGATCATAATTCACGTTGAGAGCACACGCTGGTATGTCTAAACCTGGCAGTGTTATATTTGTCTCCCTGGCTGCAGCGTGCCTATTGTTTACCGGTTTATAGGCCTGATTTTAGCATAGCAGCCGAGATGGAACAATGAGTCACATGACCAGATCACGGGAATAGCAGATCTAATGTGTTCAAAATATCCGCAGAGTTGTAATGGAGTGGATATAGTAACACAGTTTGTTTCTTACGGCGGTGCATCACAGTCTGAGTATTTTGTGCCGAACGTGTCTGCGATAGAGTTTAAGTCATAAACCTGTTTCACGCTCACTTTTCACTCGGAGATATTCATCGTAGAAGGTCATTTGTCGGCGGAGGAACTGGATTGTGAGGACTTCGTTTAGTCGTGAAGTTTTGGGGCCAATGTTGAGCTCAAATGATGATCGGATAAATGAGAAATAACAGTTTTGGCCCAATAAAAATATATATTAATTGTGTGCATAAATTATTAGCTATGGATAGAAAAGTAAATGTGTGTTATTGTTTAATTTTGCTTTCTGAGTTACTATTATATTATCTGAAGTGATGCAGCGTAAGTCTCTTAATAAAGACATGACTAATTATTATTTAACTTGATTTTAATGACACATTTTTTAGAATATAAGTGTCAGGGATGACTAGGAAGAATAAACAAATGACAGTAAAGCCGTGCAAATCAAAAGGTGATATTAATAAGCCGAGTAGATCTGACTGTAGCAGCGCAATCTGATTCTGGAACGAAACTGAAATCATACCGAAGCAGAGAAAACTAAAAAAAAAGGAAAGAAAACAGTCAGAAAAGTCGGTAAAATGTGATCGATGCATGTGTCTTCTCAGTTCAGGGAAACGCAACAAAAACGGCTCCTCATTCAGATTCAAAAGTTTGTGTTTTTGTGGAGTTTTTTGTGGAAACGAGAGGTCAGTCCACAACAGAATCTACCGGGTTTCAGCAAAATGAAACGTCGTAAAGTAACTGTATTGTAAATGTAGCTTAAATGATCAGATAAAACTGACCAAACTGTTATAATTAGTAATATGAAGTAGAACTGGTGGTAGACGTCTTTAGTTTTGTCATTTATTCTACTGCTGTACATTATCCACCGCTGATCTGCTACCTCCACCGCTCTGAGGGGTTTATCCCAGAAACAGAAGGTAGGAAGAGAGATGGGGATGGGTCCAGCATAAATACATAAGTTCAGTGTTACAGGAAATAAATGACGTATTCTAACATAAGTCAACAACTGTTTTTCAGACAATACTCCAACAGGTTTATCCTTTTGGTCCTTTCTGACCCAGAACACAGAATGTACAGAATGCACTGTGGTATATATCCCCATAACATTCCTGTGTGACACTCACATTTGTCTGATGTAGTAAAGAACAGCTGTGCTCAAGGTTCTGTAGATCACCGGAGCTTGTTCTAACGTCATTCGTCTTCAATAGAACTTCTTTTAACAAAGACGTGGGAGCACACCGTCCATCTTTTTTGCATAAATTCTCAAATACTCTAAGTCTATTCTGTTTGAACTTTAAAGTCAATACTTTTGTTTTGTCTGTTCTATTGAATTGTCCAGAAGATGAAAAGCATATTTCAGTCTGTGCTGAAGTGTTTATAGCAGTTTTCCGGTAATGCTAACGTCTGTAGTTCCTCAATAACGGCAGCTTCCGTAAACCTGAAGGCATCTCCTACTGTGATGCAATATGTTTCATTTTAAAATATGGTTGGAATGAAACTGTGTCCACAATCTTTTACAATGAAAAGTGTTTGATAGTTGTTAGAGATACTGCAACGGCTCAGTGCAATTTTATGAAGGAGGATCAGTCTTGGTTTTATATCAGTGTCATATACTGTTGACCAATGCAGTAAACAAACACATGCTAGTTGTGTTTTCATAGGTTTAACATTTGTGAGGAGAGTGTAAAGGAGCAGGTGATGCACAGTTAGCACAGACTGTAAGAAGGAGGCAGGTTGAAACCAACAAAACACAAACTAAATGCCTTCCATCAGATGTTTTGCTGCAAAAAAATGCATTAGTCTGACCTCAAAGATGCATTATCCTTCAACAATAGCAGAGGGACCTTTTCTGCTTTTATTTGATTAAAAACTGTATCAAACAGCAGCCGCTCAATACTAAGACATTTAATCAAACTGATGTTCAGAGCTTACCTTAACCTTCAATCCTGCAATTATCTTAAATAAACAGTGCATAGATTCACTATGATTCCTTTTTCTCCTTTTCTGCTTCTCTTTTTTGCATGTTTTTTCTGCATAACCAAACATATACATATCTCTGTTTTATAGTTTTAGTTACTTCCTTGTTGACATAGTTGTAGACCAATAGGAGTGTCTCTTATTGGAAAGTGAGCATGTGATTGGCCAAAGTTTCCAGTATGACCTGAACAAACTCATCTATTAAATCCTTGATAGTAAAGCCTCTTATGGTGTCATTATTAGATTATTATTTTACAAAATGCTGTTGGATAAAAGAGTTATGCCCATAGTCGCGGGGTTTTTTTTCTTAGTTTATATAAAAAGCTACTTATTTCAGTTTTAACAGAGACACAATAGCCTTTAGGTGCTGCCAACTGTTTGCATGAGTTCATTTGTTGACTTGAAGCAGTGCCATGAGTCACACAGGCACAGCTCCGGGCCACAGCCGGATGCCCAGAGCGAGGGCTAATGTGGGCTGTTTTGTGTCGAAGGAGTCTGCAGATGGCCTTGAGAAGGACCAAAGGAGCTTTTGATGAAGAGACCAGCTGCTCCCTCTTTATCTTTGCTCCGTGTCCCGCTCTCACACCTCCTTAAAGGACCGTTTCATCATCGGCTCGTTTTTTTTTCTGCGAGGCCTACTGGAATGAACTCGGAGATCCGGTATCCTTGTGTACCTGCCACTCATCGACTGAAGAAGAGGGGAAAAAAAAGACGCTGCGCAAACAGACGGCGCTGATTGCAACATAAAGCTGGCAGATGACAGCTGTAGAAGCAAAGACTGGCACCGGTTCATTACTGCATCATTCAGAGAGTGACATAATGGAGCAGCGGCTAAAAGCTGTTGCAGAGGCTCCGAGCGGCTCTGGCAACCTGCTGCTGTCCAGGAAAGGCCTTTTGTCTCCTTTCTTTATTCTTTTCTCCCAAAGGCTTCAACTGTATTTAAAAAAAAAAGCAATGGTTAAAGTTTTCTTTCTTTTTGTTTGTTCTTTTGTGAGAATTGAGAAAAGTAGCATGGACTAGGACATAATGTTCTCCAATTATCGACGAACACCGTGTCGAGCCTGAGTTTGAAGCATTTTTAAACCGATTTCTGGAGCACATTTAATTCAGTGAGACAAGCCAAAAGTAAAATGAAAAATAGTCTTTGCTCAATGGGAGGACAAAGTTTTGAGTCCTGTTTCCTTTTGGGAACGAGAGTAAATACAGTTCTATGTCAATTTCACACTGTAAAGGCTAAGTTAAATCAATAATATAGTGTGACATGTATCAAAACTCATACTGTTTGTTTTGGAGCCAGAATTTAAGCGTGTATTATGTTTGATTTTATAGTTTATGATATCTGTCTAGTTAAACAAACAAAAAAGTGAATTCATTTGCATTTAATCTTTCCTCCCTTCAGTAATGAGTCCATAAGTCTCCATCTGTAAATACAAGGAGGTGCTCTCTGTGAAGGTAGTGATGATGAGGAGGAGACCACAACAAGGGTCAAATATTATTATTATCATTATTATTGTATTCAAAAGTCAACCACAGATCATTTTTGTTGTTTTTAATCACTTAATCCTAACCTAAGAAGTCTAGAGGATCTCCCAGAGTGCTTTTATTTTTGTGAGTTAGAAACCTCCTCCAAACTTTACACAACTTTCCGTCCAATTAAAACCGTTTATCTGCAGTGAAATGGGCTGGACTTGCTCTGTTTTGTCGTTTTTTGGGATTTTTTTTTTTAAAATTGTGTCTTTCTAGGTGCATTCACCCATTTGCTCTGCCTCCTGGAAATTAATTTTATCCTGATGAGTTAGAGAGAGTTTTGTGGCTCTATACTTTTTTGGCTACGATCAATATCACAGCTGGAAAATAATGAACGGTAAGGACACGTTCCTGCTGTGTCCAAATGAAATCCGACCAAATTATCTTCCCAAAGTGCAGAAAACACAGTTAAGATCCTGGCTCATATGATTTCTCAGTGTTTCAGACTCAGAAGGCGGTGCGTTAGAATTAAACACGAGCCAGTATCACGTCGTCCTGTTACTCCATAAAGGCGTAAAGTTCCTACCGATTTCAAAGCCAAACCTCGGGATTAAGCTCCTGGTGGTTTGCTGTAGCTCCCCAGCTCCAGGTTTGCGCTTCATTAAGACATTCCTCCACACGTGGGACGGCCCGCTCCGTCTGCGGTGACAGGACGGGGTCGAGATAAGAGCAGACGCTGGATGTGGACGGACCTCTGAGGCCTCTGTGTTTCTGCAGCTGCACAGACGGCGCTGTCAAACACCGCCAAGATGGACGGCTACTTTGGGGAGAAGGGAGCCCGAAGGAGGGGGCGAAGCAGCGGTTTTGTCAAATGAGTGCGTCTTAAGTGGAAGTGGGAGGCGGGCGGTGTTTACATGGGCTCGGTGAAAGGGCTTTTCTGGTAGGCCTTGTTTGACAAAGCCGGGGATAACTAATGAATATGCTCTCTGGCTCTCTGTTGTTTTTCTATCTTTTCTTTCAATCTCCGGATCCTTCGAGCGGAATATCTCTCCAGCCCATCTCCCTTCATCTCGTTTTCTTTCTTTTTATTGTAGTTTTTACAGAGCGGCGCCTGTTGAAAAGGGGTTCGTTTAGCTTTTTGGGGGGCTTCTGGGGGCAGCGGTTGTTAATTGCGCGTTGACAGCGGCCCCCGTATCCTGCCATCGGGCCCGAAAGCGCCTGTAGGGACAGCGCCGTCTGAAAGGCCGTCAGTCTCAAAGAGCTCCAAACAATCAGAGCGCCGACGGAAATGGACGGCTTTCAGATGGTTTGACTTTTCAGGATGTTTTGACGTGACTGAGACTCGGTACAGTTTGGTACGTTTGCAGTTCGCCAGTAAAACTCACCAATATTTATACACCGCCCTTTTTGAATGTTTTTGTGAATTGACCATAATTTAGAAAGTTTATAACAACAACATTAGAACAAATTAGACTTCTGACAAGTTTCTCTCACCACATCAGGTGGAAACCATCCAGTAAGACGTAAGCATCTGGATTCACTGTGTTGGCCATGTCGCTTTCAGCAGCAACTCTATTTAGATTGAATAATGATGCTTGGAACATGACTAGGTTTATATGAGACTAGAAAAATTGTAATGACTGCCTTAATCCATCTTGAAGCCACCCTGAGTAACTTTTAGCTCCAAAATATATATTCCAATAATCATGTAATTGTTCTTAGATCAGTAGAATCAGGCCTGGACAGAAACCTCTAATATAAATTGAGTATAATATTATGAGTGACATGTTGTTTACGGCTCAAACAGAAGGAGCAGAAATAGGACAATACCCTGGACCCAAGCAGAGTCGTATTTGGACAGAATACACTAAAATGACCTTCCATTTTAGAAGACGTGTTGTTTTCTTCTGTCTGTAGAGGGGTCTGCTGCCTCTACTGGACAAAAGTGACGCACAGTGGCTTTAAAATAGAACTTCTTTCTGTTGAACTACCTCCTACATTTATCTAAAATGATGCAGGCTTTATTCTACGCCGTGTTTCTCAGATTGGTTCAGTATTTTTTAAATTGCGTCGCTCCAGAGGTAGTTTATTCTGTGTATGTCGGTGCTGCCTCCTGAATTCTGATCCAATTGCACAATCGACATGGACCAGAATAATTCTTTATACCAAAACACATTTTTAGACGTAGACTTTTTAGCTTGTTCGATTTAACTTTACATTTCTTTTAAACTTTTTATCGAACGCTGGTTTAAAACATCTCGTCATGTGTGAGTTATGTTAGTGTTGGAGAAAGGCATTGTGTCCTCTGGATTCCACGCTAATCTAGTTTATTTCCCTTGAAGATAAGCGTTGAGGAACACCCAGGGTCACAGCCTTCCTGCTCCTCAAAGTCACACACAAATATTCCCAAAGGTTACGTGACAGTCATGTGAAGATGAGCTGTTTGTCACAATGTTCAAATCAAACTAAGTGTTCAGTTGTGATGCTTTTTCTGGGGTTTTTTTGTGCACTGCTGGGTGTTTGACTGGAGCAGAGAGGGCAGTATGGAGCGGTGCAGGTGCTGGATGGATTTGAGTTATAGAGATATTGTGTTTGTGTCAATGGTTTGGCTTCATTTAAACAGACTGTACCTGATATTAGTATCTTCTAGTAACAATTAAACCCAAATAGTTTATTGTAAAATAAATACATTTGTGGAAAAAACAGTCTTTATGATGCCATCTACTGTTTATTCTAAGGGATTGTAATAAAAAATCGGAGCAGAAAACCTTGACTAAAAAGGAGCGCTCCCATTGGTCGACACTTGTCACATGACGTTCCAGGAAGTTTAATAGCTGCAGATAAAGTGTATTTTCAGCTGAATATGTCTTTTAACAGAGAAACAGCTGAAAAAAGAAAAGCATCAACAGAGAAAACACAGATAAATACTGTCAATTCAATCACGTAATGTTTAACGAGGAGGAGATAATTGTCGTCCTGACGCTGAAGTCACAGCTAAGCTAACGCTAAACTCTAAACTTCAGTTTGGTCAAATGGATTAGTATTTTGGAGGAAAAATTGGTTTTATTTTTTTTAATAAAAGAGAAGCAGGAGAGGTCCCTAGACTGATTTTGGAGGAGACAAAAAAAGAAAATCAGGAAGTGGAGCTTGAAGGAGTAAAAAAATAACACTTAAAGCACAAAAACACATGAAGCTCCATAGAACCTTACCTGCCTCCATTAGTTATGAATATTTTTTGGATTTTGCATTTGGACACTACAAGTTTTTCAAATCTAACCCAATTTTGAAATCATAATAGAGACAATCTTTACAGAGGATTGTCTTTTTTTTTTTTGTCTTAACCATTCACAGACTCCAATCTGAAAACAAACCTGCACAGACGATGGTTTTAAAGGGAAAATGGCAGCGTACAGACTTCCTCTGGTGTGTTATTACAAAGCGCAGCAGCATGTATTGAGGCTGGTGTTATTAAAAGTGCTGTTTTAGATCATTTTTTTGCTGCTTGTCTAAAACTACTTGGCTCTGACTTTAATTTCACTGTTGAGAACCAGGCCCTTTCCAGTAAAAAGGTGAAAACTTCCACTTTTCCTTTAATGATCAGTGTCATATGATAGGGATTAGATTATCTGCAGTGTTTAAAATGCCCGAACAGGACGTAAACACAGCTGTCCGGTGAAACGAGCAGGAAAGATTCAGGTTCCATTTGATCGTTTACGCCGAGCGGAGCAGTAAATAGGTTGAAAGTGGGTTTTTTTTTAACGTATAGTTGGTTGGTGGAGGCAGTGAGCAGAGAGGAGGAGGGAGGGAGGTGGGAGAGCTCAACGTGAGGCTGGGGGCCGGAGTGAGAGAAAGGGTGTAGAGGTTGGTGGCCTCTGCCTGGTCCCCTGTGTTCGCTGCTAAAGTGCTCACCCGTTCCCCGCAGTTCTGTCACTTCTCGTTTGTTAATTTTTTTCTCCCCCTCCTCCCGTTCCTCGCTCCCTTTTCTCTCGAATCAGTCGATTGTTAATGTGACCCCTTTAAACCCCGGCGTCCCCCTTCGGCAGCATTGTCAACACATTACGGCAGCGGACAACGGAGACATTTGGGGAAGCGCTTGATCAAACATGAAATGGATTCTTGTTTCTACCGATGCAGTCTGCGCTCACACAGACCGTTCTGCTTTGTGTCGGAACGTGATGCCAGCTTCCTTCAGAGCGGCTTTTCATTCATTTTCATGCTCGTTTGTATTTATCACAGCATTGCATTAACTATTCTTTACTTGAGGAATAGTTTTCTTGGAATGAGTCCGTCCAACAGCAGTATTTGCACAAAAACGAAATAAAAAAGAGTATGTAGAGTATCAGGTGTCTGTTTAATTGGCTAAAACATGGCACTGATTTACATTATAATTATAAATCTATAACGAGTGCTGTGTGTAGTTGGAATTTTTGGATTTATTGTCTAGTTAAGTTGAGTTACTGTATGTGAATGTTGTGTGTTTCTACCTCTTTTTGTCCCTGTGTTGTACATGTTGTTAATAAAGTCTTGAGACCCCAGGAAGAATAGCTTCTGACTGCTGCAGTAACTAATGATGATGTGAATAAAGAAACAGCGTTAAAGCCATGCTACAACTCTCTAAAGGCAGTACAGACCAAAATGAGTCAAAAGAGTCTAGTTTGGAAACACTTTTGTTCCATCAGAGTGTGGCACTTTCAGAAAAGAGGAGCTAAACTCTGCAGGCTATTGTTTGGACGATAGATATTCACTATTCAGTAGATTTTTTTTCCAAATGAAGCATCATTTCTTCTTGTGATAGATGTATTTCAAGAGAAAACATGCAAAATGTTTTAAAAAATAAGCTTATTAGCAGCATCTGTTCCTGGTTTAAGATGAGGCGGCTCTGACTTTGTGAAATAAAACATAACTTTGGCCTTTGCTGTACTGGAACATTGCATTAAACAGAAGCGCAACTTTAAAAGTGAGTCCCTAAAATGTAGGAAACTGGTGCAGCTCTTAATATGATGCCACTGAGTGAAAATGAGGCATGTCAAGACCAGCTTGGGTGAAATTAATCAACTTTTATTGGCCTATTCTACTGTGGCTGTTACGACTAGTTAAAGTTAAGAAAAAAAAGCAGGCATCTTGTATTTATTTAAAATACCCAACACACTGTTCAAATAAGTATATGCACCAAGAGAAAGAGAGTAACGCAATTTAAATTCTCTGTATTTTCTGCAGAATTGACAATAAAATAGACTCGGACTTTGACTCAATGTCGTGTTGAAATCTGGTCACACATTCTGGAAAAATCTAAGCTTAAAAAGATGGATAAAGTAAAGGAACTCTATTCATTTGTGGAAAAAAGAAGAATTAGAATAAGGTGCAAACAAACCTTGGAAAAAACGGGCATATTCTACATATTGAAAGTGGGGACACTATAAAATCAGAATAATATATTGAGTTTGTCTCACTTTTTTTCCTAATTTATTCTTGTACTTAATTATTGTACTTATTCCCAAATGGTCTTCTGAGAATCACAAAAGTTGTAGGACACTTTGAGAAGAAAAGTATGTGGGAAGCCTTCATGTCACACTGATCCCTGGAGTCTAATTGGCTTGAGTTACTAAACAGACCAAATTAGGAGCAGAAACAGCCAGTTCATTTCAGTAATGACTGACGTAACCAAGAAGCGCTCACATTAGTGCAGCAGATAGACACACGTGATGATACGGATGTGGCTAATCTAGTCCCAACACAGGCAGGGCTTGTTACTGCTAATCTGACAAACTAAATACGAGCGTAGGCCACATGTATGTCCTCTTTGAACCGCAACATTGTCTTACTAAAGCCACATTTAAACTCATTTAGACAAGCCCGCCGCATTTCTTGGAAAGCCTTCCTTACGTTCCACTCCAGATTTTCAAAAGTGGAATGTTCAAATCTCGGTTACAAAAGCCGTGTTGAAGTCTGAAAGTGAAGGCTTGTCAGATGTCGTGTTGCGTGACTTCTTTTTCTTGGATGTTCCAGGTGATCTTTGATTTCTTTTGCAAATGAAGAATTATGAGCCTTGGCAGAGTCCCGACACCGAGCTCCGAGTGATAAACACATCTTATCTCCGTTTTCCCAGGTGCTCTGTTGTCTACGACGCCTCCTCTTTTCACCTCGTGGCAAAAACTCGAGTGTCTTTTTTATGATTTATGTGGCATCATCAGTGAGACTAATGCAGAGTTTGTTAAATCAGTTTTGCTGTTCATTTCAGGACAGTGCAACTCCATTTTTTCAATAGGTCTAGTGATTTTTAGGGCTGACTTTCTCTGGTCACAATCAACTAAAATAAAACGAGTTAGTACAACTTTGTCTAGTGTTATCTCCTGCTTTTAATGGGACTTTTTCACTGACTGCACTGACTTTGACTGATGTAAAAACACTCTAAGAACAATGGATAAATGTGCATTAAGTGCATAATATTAACTCTGTTGTGTTCACAGAAGGCTCCATTATCACTAAACTCCATCATCGCCTAATGTTATATTCTAAAGATCATTTTTCTGTCGTTTTTTGCCTTTATTTGAGAGTAAAGGTAGATCAAGAGGAAACTTTTACCACTTTTGTTAAGTTTTTTTCTGTTGTGTACATTCAAAAGCAGAGCAAGCGCGAGTGTTTTGTTTATTATTATTTTATTACATGTTGCGAGGTTGGATTGTGACGTAAAATTTGGCGACGCACCACAGAAAGCTCAATTATCTGAGTAAAAATAGTGCAGAAAAGCTAAAAAAAACGGCATCAGTAGAGCCTCCTGTCATATTAGGTTTCAGATGCAGATCCACAAGAGCCCAGCAATCAAAACACAAGATACTCACTTCATTAAAAGACAATAAAAGAATAAAATACGTGATAAAAACAGACAGACAGTGACAGCATTAGACAACACCATAATCACATTAATAGTTAAAATGCAGTTTAAGTTACTTTGGGCAAGACAAATAGAAAAATGCAGCAATTAATAAGTTAATGAAGCCACAGAGACAGTTTCAGGCCAAGATCCGAGACACAAAGTGAAAAATGTCCACAAAAACAAACACAAAAAGGTCAAATTGAATGTTTAGCTTTATATTACGACTATATTTGGACTCTTAACATGAATGTAAGTTAGCGTTTGTGGCTAAACAGACGAGCTACAAGTCGAAGAGAAGAAGGCACTTGTTGGTGTTCATTCATCCGACTCTTCTCTGGAAACGGAGCTATAAAAGACCATTCTCTGTATTCATGTTGAGGACCTGTATATCTCCATTGCATAATACATCAATGAAATGTGTTGTGAGTAAACGTGTTGTGTTACCGCCGCCGTATCCGTGTCCTTGTGCTCTTTAAGTCCATTACAGAGGCTTAAGCGTTCATCCCCAGAGGAAGTGCTTTGATGTTTTGTGAAAGGCAGATGAAAGCCCCGATCGCCCCGTTACGTGACGTCTGACTGACAGAACACAAAAATATACCACGCTTTTTAACGTTTCCTGGCAATTCAAATGGTTTTTCTTCTGAAGTCGCTCGGAAGAAGTTTCATCTTTGACTCAATTCGTCCTTTGTGCTTTCAGCCAGTCTTTATTGGTTTCCATTTAATAAGATGTCAGTCATGTGTAGTATCTGCCAAATACTTTACTCGCCATAAGTTTAATAAAACAATAAAGACATACTCATATCACTTGGTTTTATTGATAACTAATACACTGAATAATAATGTTAATATCAACTTAAAAAGACAAGAGCCCAATGCACATTTGACAAGAATCATTTCCACGTCTTTATGTTCACTCTAAATTTGTAAAATGACTGTTTTATTATTATTATAGAATGTAATCTGTGTTATTAAAACAAATGGACAAATAAAGGAATGTTGATGAAGTTACATTGATGAGACTTTCTTAGTTATTTATTGCTTAATTTGAACTTTTCCACTTCTTAATTTGCAGTTCATTATATAATAATGGTCAAATAAAGCTGGGTGATATATTTCCTCAAATCACAATATGAAGAACATTTAAATCGGTTTGAATCTAAAATATTGGATGTAAAGCTCTACTGCTGCAAGAAGATGTTTATTCTGGTTTATTCCCATCTTCCTATTCTCCTACTTTCATGTACATACCTCGTAAATATACACATTTCTTTATTTGACTGTCTATTTTATAATTATATAGTATTAGTATTAGTTAATTTCATTATAAAGCTGTGTGTGCATGACGCCAAAACAAATTTCTAGTATCTTTTGGCGATAAACTTAATTCTGATTCAGGAAAATCTTGAGAAATACAACAGATTCTACATTTTTCTTCTGTAGTTCTTTTGTAGTTTGTGTTGTTTATTTGTTTTATAGACGCCCAACGTAACCGGTTTAATCCACAAAGCAAGAACGGTTGTTGATATGAAGCTGTTATTTGGAGCAGCGCATCATGAATCATTTATAAAGTACTCCCAGACTCAGAGTTGATCACTTTATCCTGTTAAACCTCGAAGCTGGCGCACATGTGTAGAACTGGACTAATGGAGCTGAATCTGTTCAAACTGGACGAGACCGAAGCCCGAAAGCGGGTCTCTGTCGGTGGTTTGTCTCAGAGGAAGGACTGGTGCTTGTTTTGGACCATCTCTGCCTGCAGCTGTTCAGCATCTGGTCTCACAGATCAGGCTGGAATGAATGAAAATCTTAAAAGCCGTGAAGCAGAGACACTTCCGTGATCCGTTTTTCCCCCACAAGTGACAAACAGGTGTCCCTTTGAAATGGGAGAAGCGGGGAACTCACTGCAGCTCACTTCCACGTCGTACGAGCCGGATCAGTCTGAAGGATAAAGAAATAACCCCTCACGCTTCGCTGGCAGGTGTTTAAGCCCAGTGTTCGCTTTGCTTTTTAATGGATACTGTGTTTGTTAGACTTTCTACAATATTGTCTCTTTCCATAAAATTATAGACTCTAAAAACCTGGTCAGAATGGTAGGTTTATTAAAGCAAATATGTCCTGAGTCCTGATGTAGTACTTGGGTCTGTACTTGGTCTTGAGACAGGTTTTAGGACCATTTTGTAAAGGTCTTGGCCTCAAACTCAAACAAAATTGTATATATTTGTACATCTTGTGATCTTTTTTATATTCAGTTAAAACTCTCCTCTACTATTTGTGCCTCCTTCACCAGAACTGTTCCTTGTATCTATTCCAATGTATCATACTTTGGTCTTGTTCTCGTCTTGGTCTTGTTCTCGTCTTGGTCTTGTTCTCGTCTTGGTCTTGTTCTCGTCTTGGTCTTGTTCTCATCTTGGTCTTGGTCTTGTTCTCATCTTGGTCTTGGTCTTGTTCTTGTTCTTGTTCTTGTTCTTGTTCTTGTCTTGGTCTCGTTCTCGTCTTGGTCTTGTTCTCGTCTTGGTCTTGTTCTTGTTCTTGTCTTGGTCTCGTTCTTGTCTTGGTCTCGTTCTCGTCTTGGTCTTGTTCTCGTCTTGGTCTTGTTCTTGTTCTCGTTCTCGTCTTGGTTTTGGTCTTGTTCTCGTCTTGGTCTTGTTCTCGTCTTGGTCTTGTTCTTGTTCTCGTTCTCGTCTTGGTTTTGGTCTTGTTCTCGTCTTGGTCTTGTTCTCGTCTTGGTCTTGTTCTCGTCTTGGTCTTGGTCACTAAGTCTTGGTCTCGTTCTCGTCTTGGTCTTGGTCTTGTTCTCGTCCTGGTCTTGTTCTTGGTCTTGTTCTCGTCTTGGTCTTGTTCTTGGTCTTGTTCTCGTCTTGGTCTGATTTAAATGAAACTGATTAGTCTGGACCAGATGTGTCCAAACTTTTTGCAAAGAGGGCCACATTTTATGAGAGGAAATTTTCCAAGGACCGGTACTCTCCTCTGATTTTATTCCTATTCCACAAGTACATGTTTTAGTTGGATTTGAACAGGTTTTTAGATGGAATTTAATCAGTTTTAAAGGAATTTGAACAGGTTTTAGATGGATTTGAACAGGTTTTAGATGGATTTGAGAAGATTTTAGATTAATTTGAAAAGGTTTTAGATTAATTTGAAAAGGTTTTAGATTAATTTGGAAAGGCTTTAGTTGGATTTTGACAGGTTTTAGTTTGATTTTAACAGGTTTTAGTTTGATTTTACCAATTTTTGAATGGATTTTAACAGGTTTTAGTTTGATTTTAACAGTTTTTGAATGGATTTTAACAGGTTTTAGTTTGATTTTACCAGTTTTTGAATGGATTTTAACAGGTTTTAGTTTGATTTTAACAGTTTTTGAATGGATTTTAACAGGTTTTAGTTTGATTTTACCAGTTTTTGAATGGATTTTAACAGGTTTTAGTTTGATTTTAACAGTTTTTGAATGGATTTTAACAGGTTTTAGTTTGATTTTACCAGTTTTTGAATGGATTTTAACAGGTTTTAGTTGGATTTTAAAAGTTTTTTAATGGATTTTGACAGGTTTTAGTTTGATTTTAACCGTTTTTAGTTTGATTTTAACAGTTTGTGAATGGATTTTGACAGGTTTTAGCTGGATTTGAACTGTCTATTTAAGGCTGCTGTTGGGGCCATAAACAATACATTTGATCACACTCAGGGCTGGTCTGGACCGTGATTATTTTAATTCTTAAACATTTAAAAGTAGAGTGTCTAATTAGTTTGAGTGGCATTAAAAGCTGCGTCTCAGATCTCTGTCCCAGCTCAGTCTTACTGCTGAAGCCGAGCTGAAAGCCTGCTGTTTCCTCCTGTTTCCAGGTAATATTTTGGACAATATGCTGCTGCGAGCGTCCAGTAAAGAGACAGTGGAGAGCGGGAAGGAGGTGAGCGGCAGCACGGCTCCGGCTTCAGCCTCAGAGAGACTTCTGTGGTGTCACTGTAACCACCACTGTCCCGACGACTCCACCAACAACACCTGCAGGTGAATATTAACTCAGACTCTCCAGTTCTACTCAGGTTTATTCAACTCACAATTATTGGAACACATTACATACATTTTGCTTAATGAATCTGCACCTGATTTTTATGTTTCCAATTGTAACTCCTGTTTTCATTCCAGTTATTTGATGGATATAGAATTAAAATCAAATGTGAAAACATAGATCATAGTAATAATGCTAACACTGATTTTTTTTTTTTTTCAACCCGTCAAGTTAGAGATCTAATCAAATTGTTTAAAAAAAGCTATAAATAATAATAATAATTAAATAATAATAATAATAAAATAATAATAATAATAAAATAATAATAAAAATAATAATAATAATAATAATAAAAATAATAATAATAAAAATAATAATAAAAATAATAATAATAAAATAATAATAGAAATAATAATAATGATGGTGATAAAAAAATAATAATAATAATAATAATAATTAAAATAATAATAATATAATAAAATACTACTGCTATTACTACTAATAATAACACTAATAATCATGATTATAAGCATAATAACAACAATAATAATAACATTAATAATAACATTAATATTAATAATAATAAGTAACATTCATACCATGTCCAATTTTTTTCGTTGCACTTTTGGTGGTGATAGTGTAAAAGATGAACTGGGTTAATTCTATGAAGCCTTTTGAATTGAATGTTTGATTGTGTGAAATGAAGCTGTAAACCCTGTAACCCCTCACGTGTGTGTTGACAGGACGGATGGCTACTGCTTCACCATGGTGGAGGAGGAGGGAGGGGTCCCGGTGCTCACTGCAGGGTGTCTGGGGCTCAGGGGGTCGGAGTTTCAGTGCAGGGTAAGTCCGCTCTGATAAATGAACGACAAACTGGAGCACAACAATTAGAGCAAGAGTACAGTCCGCTCTAAAACATCTATATTTACAGCTGTGTATCATTGTTGAAGGTATTCTTTTCAAGACTTGAGGGGTATTTCTAACCTGTTACAAGTGTTCCCAAAGAGCCAAGAATCCAGTCAAATCAGCTCTGTGTTGTTTACATCAAGGTAAAACTGTCAGTTCTGCCACAGTATTGGTCCGAAAGGATTTTTGTGAGTTTTTTAAGCTCACAAATCCTGCAAGAATAAAGCAGCTGTGCCATGAAGCAAGTTAATGTGACACGTTAGATTTATTTGTATAAGTCTGGCTCATTTTGTTGTGATTTCTGTTCCATGAAGCTGGCCTATCATCAGAAACTTTTGCAGGAAGTTAAGTCTGGTCCAGAGCAGCTTAAAGGCCAGGCTTAGCCCAGATATTTGGTGAATCTGACACTTTTAGACCGATTTATGTGGAAAAGTGGTTGTTTAAATGACGATGAGCATCTCCTCGCCTTCAGTTTATCAACACTCGACTTCAACGGGCTGCTAAATTGTCGTTTATTGAGTCAGGTTTATTGGTTTGTTTTGCAGGAGAACTCCAACTCTCTTCACCGGAGGTCACTGGAGTGTTGTACAGACGAGGATTACTGTAACAGACACCTCCATCCCACACTGCCGCCCCTCAAACCTCCCAGTAAGTGTCTGTCCCCTCGCAACAACTCTCTTTAACCTCTCAAAGCGTCTGTCAGCGTCTGATAAGTGACTACGACAGCAGATAGTCTTCAGTTATCCCACTTCTGCTGCTCTCGGACCCTGGCCTACGCTCCTCTATCCTCCGAGAGTCAGTAAACCTAGATTCCCAGGGAAGGCCCCAGCAGACACCCAGGGCGCAGTCATCAATCTGAAACCCTATCAGGAGGCATCAGGAGGGGAATCCATCCACTCGGCCCGGGGCGTCCTCTCGCTGCTCACCCGAGCCTTAAGGGAAGGGACTTTGTGCCAGAACAGAATGAAAAATTGATGAGTGAAATATGATTTGCACTTGATTTACTGTACACTGCTTCTTTCATGTCACTTGGAGGGTGACTGATTCACGGGGATTATTTACAGGGGGTTTTCGGGCGATTATTTCACGTTTCCAGTTACAGTTTTAGTGGAAAAAAAACAGATTTCTCAGTTAAAGAGATTTGTTTTCCTCAAAATGCAGCTCAAGAGATAAACTGAGGTCTGAAGAATAGATTTGCAGCAGTGGCCTTCTAGAAGTTTTATCTGTGAAACCAATTAGTTCTGGGTTAGTTTTGAGTGTTTTTATCGTGTCGATCTCCAAGATGATGTGGGGCAAGTTATATTTCATTTGTTAGAACTTGAAGTTGCTGATCAGAGATAAGAAATGAGCCAACAACCTGGAAAATCTGGAAATTTAGAGAGTTGTTTTCCAGTCTTGACTTGGAAATGTATTCAGCGAGTGAAAGTTACAGGCTTTTTAAAGGTTTATACATGTTTACAGAATAACTTTTCTTCATCTAACAGCAGCATTTTGCAGCAGACACAACTGTCTTTTGCTGGATTTTCAGATTAATGCTGACTGTGATGATAATAACTTAACATTTCTGGTTGTTAGTCTTTACTTCTGCTGATATTATGTCTACGATGTGCTTCTAGTCCAGTGATTTAGATCGTGATTGTTAGGTTTTGTCGACCTGAGGAGAAGAGACAAGCTCAGATTCAAACAGATTTCATTGCACAGTGCTCTGGATTTCACTGTTTAACTCCTACACAGTGCCCAGTATTATTTTTAACTATATTTTTTTCTCTCTTGCTGTTTTTTCCTCTAGTTTATGATGGAAGCATCCACCACATGGCCTTGTTGATCTCAGTCACTGTTTGCTGCTTCATCCTGGTCGGCATCATTGTCTTCTGCTACTTCAGGTAAATCCAACAGGTCTGAACCTTTCTGTTTTCACTTTTCTTAAATATATTTAACGATATATCTTGATGTTTTTTTCCAGATACAAGCGTCAGGAGTCCCGTCCTCGGTACAGCATCGGTCTGGAGCAGGACGAGACCTACATTCCTCCTGGAGAGTCCCTCAAAGACCTGATCGAGCAGTCCCAGAGCTCTGGCTCAGGCTCGGGGCTCCCTCTGTTGGTGAGATGCCCACATTACACTAAAGTCCCTGTTCTTATAAAAGACAAAGAGCTTTAATCGTCAGGGTTTTGTTCTCGTATTAGTTTATCACGTGTTATGTTTTTGTGGACCCCAGGTGCAGAGAACGATTGCCAAACAGATCCAGATGGTGAAGCAGATCGGGAAGGGTCGGTACGGAGAGGTGTGGATGGGACGCTGGAGAGGGGAGAAGGTGGCCGTCAAAGTGTTCTTCACCACCGAGGAGGCCAGCTGGTTCAGAGAGACCGAGATCTACCAGACCGTCCTCATGAGGCACGAGAACATCCTCGGTAAGACTCTTTAAACCTGACATATCTGGTCTGATATAATACAGCTCTGTTCTCTTACATTCTGACTAGTTTAAATACAATCCAACTCCAAAACATGAGCTTTTTTTCATCACAGAGTATAATGTCGCAAAAATAAATAAACACAACAATAAACAAACACCTTGGTCACATGTAGTATTATTATTTTCACTCATATTTATGTCCATGATGCTGATATTCAAGTCTCATTTAAATAACTCGGAAAGAGAAAACAGTAACACAACAGTAATGCACAAACATGTAAAAGACAAGTCATATTTAAGCTCATCTGTAAAATATACGGTATCATTATGCAATATTTAAATGAATTGCAAATAAAATGTTCGGAATTGTTGTTTTTTTTAGTTTTTTTTTATTAGATCTGGTCTCAGTAAAGTTCATTCATAAAACATTAGAAAGACAGATGAGATCAAATCTAAATAGCTTGAAAACTGTATAATTTTGACTTTTGACGTCTTTATTCTGCACTATTTTTAAAATCGACTTAATAATATATCACACACTGTACATACTTGTGTATTGTGTGTATTTAAAATCCCTAAACACTGATATTATTGCATAATCCATAGCACCAGCCACTTTTTATAGTTTATATCTGTAAATGATGTCTATAGCATTGACCTTACTGCACATATACATTGTACATATTGTAAATACAGTACACTCTGCACCGTCTTCTTGCTGCAAGTGTAATGACAAAGTTAAATCTAATCTAATGCAGTATCTGACAGTAAAATACAGCACTTCCTTGAACACACCACATCTGGTTTTGGCCTGTGTCCATGCTTCACTTTGCTGCACCACGCTGCAGCCTGCGCCAAAACCCATCAATTATAGCCAAGAAAACACACCACAACTAATTACAACACAGACCACAACAGCCTGCTAAGCCAATCTCGTCTAATTAAACACCGCAAGACGCATAGTAATTAAGTTGTAGGGCAAAAGATCAGGCGCCTGTAAACCGGGAAACACAGCAGATGCTACTTTCTGCTGCAAGCCTCGGTTAAAAACAGGCTTTGTATCAACAATAGAACATTCGAATCCATTATGCTGCAAAAATGTAACAAGAAGTCCATTTATACGTGAAGTTTTCTAAAAGACAAAGCCGATTATGAGTTATTTTGTGGGTTCCTCAGGTTTTATAGCTGCAGATATCAAAGGGACGGGCTCGTGGACTCAGCTCTACCTGATCACAGACTACCACGAGAACGGCTCTCTGTACGACTACCTCAAATCCACCACTCTGGACAACAAGGCCATGCTGCGGCTGGCCTACTCCTCCGTGTCCGGCCTGTGTCACCTTCACACGGAGATCTTCGGCACTCAGGGCAAACCCGCCATCGCCCACAGAGACCTGAAGAGCAAGAACATACTGGTGAAGAGGAACGGCACGTGCTGCATAGCAGACCTGGGCCTCGCCGTCAAATTCATCAGGTTAGACGGACAGACGTTTGTTTTTGGAGTGATTATGGAAGTTGGATTTGTAATATGGAAGGAAGGGCTGTCTACAGTGGCCTGGAAGTGCAAAACAAACACATTTACAGCAGATGAAAAACAATCTTATCAATGTCAAAGCAAATTTAAAGACACATTTTACAAGCACCGAACTAATTTACATGCAGCAGAACATTTTAACAAGCACCAAAACTAATTTATAAAAGGCAGATCTAACTGAAAAGGACACGGCCACTGAAAATGATCATGATTTGAACCAGAGAAATGATGTACAACAGCGTCAAATTCTGGAAAAAAACCCCCAAAACAAACACACATCTTCGGCAAATAATCAGAACATCATTTATTCAGTAAAATGTTTTTTTTAATTTTTTTTATTTATTTATTTAAACGGGACAATGCATGTTAATGAACAGACAAGCATGTATAGCTTGAATGTAAACGTACCGGATTTTAGCAAAATGCTCATTTCCATCCGTTGTGCGAAGGGTTTGGGGGAGGTAGGGAATAATGTAGACCACAATAAACATTTGATTCATTATACACTACTACTAAAACATCTCCTAATATATACACACCTGCACACCTATCATTATCATAAATACACCAGCACTCACACATATACATACACATTCCGGGGCCATTCAAAGATTCATGTTATATATTACAAGTGAGTGCAATTCTGATTTGACCAAAGCCAACTTTTTAATTGGGCTATAAACGAGTTATATGTGGGGCATTAATGTAAAATGTAAACATGTTCAGTGTAAATGTAAGAACGTTTCACATGTTTGTGTTTTGTACTTTGTAAATTAGTTTTGCACTTCCAGGCCACCGTAGCTGCCTCATACCAGCCACAATAACACCGTCCTGAATGATCTGTCTGTACAAATCGTTCTTAATTAAAGTGAGTGTGTTTGTCGTGCGCAGTGACACAAACGAGGTAGACATCCCTCCCAACACTCGAGTGGGGACCAAGCGCTACATGCCTCCGGAGGTCCTCGACGAGACGCTCAACAGGAGTCATTTCCAGTCCTACATCATGGCCGACATGTACAGCTTTGGGCTCATTCTGTGGGAGATCGCTCGGCGCTGTGTCTCAGGAGGTACTCCCAAACACTTCCAAAACAAACTATTACAAAACTAGAGAAAGTATCTCATCAAAATAATAAAATGCTTTGCTCAAATGTTCGTTTTAGGAATCCTGGAAGAGTACCAGCTTCCGTACCACGACCTGGTGCCCACAGACCCCTCGTATGAAGACATGAGGGAGGTGGTGTGTATCAAGAGACTACGGCCGTCCTTCCCGAACCGGTGGACCAGTGACGAGGTGGGACACGTGACAATATGTCCTCAGTCCTCATTCACAAGATGACATTACAGATTAAATCGTATCTTGAAGTAGTTTCAATTGTTTACTGAAAAACTTGTGGGGTCACTGCATCAAACAAAATAATGTCCTACAATTAAACAGATCCTAGATAAGATAAGACAGAACTAATCACAAAACTAAAGAGAAGGTGTAACCTCATCTACATTCATCTAGATCCTCCCCTGATTCCAGAGAGATAACTTAAATGAAGAGTTAATAAGATGAATCAAAGCAGCTGTGAATGACTGGACTAACGTTACGTGTCTCTATGTCCACAGTGTCTGAGGCAGATGGGGAAGTTAATGACAGAATGCTGGGCCCATAATCCAGCCTCCAGACTCACGGCGCTCAGAGTCAAAAAGACACTTGCCAAAATGTCCGAATCGCAGGACATCAAGGTGTGAGGCACTGAGTCAGAGCGGCTCCTGGATCCAGTTTTACTGCAGAGACGAGGAGCTCGACGTGAGGCAACACCTGAAGACCACAGACTCCTGCAGCTCCACAAGGCACATCCTCTTTGAAAAAGCAAGGCGTAGTACAATCTTCTGAAATAAGAGTTAATCTCATCTGGTTCGTGCCCTGTTCTATCGTCTGTGGATCTTCTTCATCTTGTTGCCTCTGGAGCTCCAGCGTCTGTGGAGGAACAGACAGGCTACTGACCAGTGTTCACTTTATTATTATTATTCAGCTGCTTTCTGTGAAAGCTACCCTCCTGTAGATGAAGGTCTGTGAGCTGAAGAATGGATGAGACGTGTGTGAACTGTAACACCCCACTACTGGCACTGTTTAATTGGAGATATCTGTACACTTTTTAAAGCTAATTGACTGAAGCTGAAGACTGACACTATGTGACAGAAACATTGTCTGGGCTTTAAATGTTTGGTTTATGCTAGATTTGTAAACACTGAAGAAATGATCGTGTATTTTTGAGTTGTGATGGACAATGGAAATTGAAATGTGTATTTTCTGTGTAAAGCTCAATCTCTATGTGAAAAATAAAGTTTATATGTCCAAATAACTGCCTCGGTATTTCTTACAATTTCTTACACCCAGATGAATCTAAAACTGATAAAGTGGAGAGAATGGTGCACAACAATCCCAGAAAGACACCTCTGTAAAGAATTTATACGTAAAAACAAATGTAATTTCACTTTTTTCCACTTTATTGCCAACTTGAGATCATTTTCATCTTAAAAACCCTAAAATGAAATATATCGGAATAACTGAAGCCATGTGAAGAATGGAGACAATTATCTCTGAATTACTCTGACTTACTCAAGAAAGAAGTAACTACAAAGCAGAATGGTCAGTCTAACACCTGCACAGCTGGAGAGACATAAGATATTCCAGAGATGAAGAAATTTATGGTCAAAGTTACTTGCAGTGTTCAGTATAGCATTAATGAATGGCATATCATTGAGTAACAAAAAAGAAACCTAGAAAAAAAAACAAAAGCTCGAACTTGGAAACTTTATGGAACTAGAAAGAAAGACAACAGCTTTGTAAACCCTTGAACATGTGACGGTTCAGTGTGTGCCTCTGGTTTGTGGACGTCCTGTACAAGAGCTGAAGGAGCAGAAGTCAGAGGATATTATAAACAGAGCATGTTTCCAGTTAAGGAAATGACTTTCAGACACATGAACTTTGTAAAGTGGCATTCGGCTCCTTCAGTCATGTACCACTGCCCGAGAGAATGTGCTGTTTTCATCAAATAAAAGGTTGAACATCCCTTTAATGAAGTGTTTCACTCCTGCGCGAGGCCAGCGCTCAGTTTGTGGTGTCGGGATGAGGTGAATACTAACTAGAGAATTGGCAGAGGCTCTCACTGTTAAGACATGCTCTCCATATTTTATTCTAAGCTGCACGGCTCATTACGAACCGACAGAGCTGCTGAGCACACGGCATGTTAAACAGAGACCAGCAGCACTTCCTGTTTCTATCTCCTCTCCTCGGGCCACTTTATCCTCCTCATTATTGGGTCTGGGACTGCTTTCACATAAAGATTTCTGACCATGCTAAGTGGAAGCAGTAGTAATGTCAGAAATATAAGTTTACAACCCAAGACATCAAAATAGTTTCACTTTAAGAAGATATTTGCAGATTTAGACCATTTAAGTTCACTGCTAGTTTTAAATTAAATGTACAATAAACATTAGATTAAGAAGCCTATGAGTAAATGCTAAAATACACTAACGCTAATGCTTTTTAACACTCTTGATTCAATGTGTCATGTAAGGATCTGACAGCTACAAACACAAAGGACTCCTCCAGTGGACTATTGATTCTGTCAGGTTTACATTCATGGGAGAACATACAACAAGGATCCTCTAAATGTATTCAAACATATAGATTTTGTTTGTGTTAACGTAAATACGTAATGGGACAGTGTTTTTCCAATTGAATGGCAGCAAGATTCACAATTCAAATAAATAAAATATATGTTATAATAAAAGATGGGGTGCATCAGAGTCCATCAAATAAAGGACAATTAATACATAAAACAGCTTTATAGTAAGTCAAGGCATGTCAACAGCACCAGTAATATTAGAAATGTATTGATTGACAGGCATGAAGGCCCCTTTTTTCAGATCTGAGGCTTGAATTTGGGCAAATAACAAACTTAAAATAACAAAAGAGAGAAGTGCTGGTAGCATTAGGATTTTCTGATGCATTAAAATCACAAAGTTTGAGAGATTTACTCAAAATTATGAAGTAAATCCAACTGAGGCTAGTCTTAATGCATTTGGATGCAACTAAATATTTATTTTATTTTAATTTACGCCAAAAACCCACTTTCTACTTTCGGTTTTTGATGACATTGTCTGTAAATTAGTTCTGTTTAGGTACATTTGGTTTGATATCTTGAGCTCAGAGTTAAATGTGTAAAAAGACAAAAAAATGTTCTTCTTAGTCGTTGTGCTTCTGGGTGCAGTTGTTTAAAGCAGCCACTAGAGGGCACTAACTGGACAACTCCAAAGACAATTAAAGTTATCCTTGAGATGCTGCTGTGGATAAAAACATTAAAGAAAAAAAAGGCAACAAACACAATATATAATAGCATTGCTTATAAATATAATTTATTAATTGTCTTAAAAATTCTTTCTTACACTTTGTACAGAAAACAATTAGAGGAGATAGAGGCGAGCATTCAGCGAGATTGAGCAAGATTGATAAAGCGTGCCAGAATTAGCCAAAAATAGACCACCACCCCGCACTAATCAAATCAAATCACCCCTGATAGTAAAATAAAAATGCACTTACAAGCACAGCTCTAGTTGTACACGTCTATCATGAGAACCAAATGCCAAAGTTTGCATAGTAGACACCGCTTTTTTACAAAAAGGGAAAAGGAACTGAAAACATACAAACTAGTATCTAACGGTACTGCTCTTTTTCATTTTCTGAAAGTTGCCAAATATAGCAGACAGTACACAACTGTACACCGGGGATAGAAAATATGTTTACACTTTTCACTTTGACGTTTGAACACGACTTTTTCTCATTTTTACATCACAAAAGGAGTCCGTTTCGTCTCCCGAAAAACACCAGGCCGGACGTACAGCGAGAAGTCGACGTTAAAGAGACTGTGTCGTTAACGTTGGGTTCACAAACACCGGTGAACGTTAAGTATTCAGGCTTTTCTCCTAAGAAAATGTACACGGCTGATGTACCCCTCGTGACATCAGCAGTTATCTCAGAAAATATACAAACATCCACTCAGTCTCGTCATTACCACAAAGTATTAGGGCCAAGTTATTCAATAAAGTCATCGTTATTTGAGATTAAAGTTGTGACACTGGAGAAAAATTGCAATATTAATTAAGAAAAATGTTAAAAGTAGCTGCATGATATCGACACAACATGGTATCTTAGATGAATATTAGTCGATTTGAAATAATTCTCACGTTTTTGATTCATGTTAAAATACAAAACATAACAGGGCTTTAGTGTAACTTCCACTGGTCACATTAGTGTCACTAACTAATTTAATCATTTGTTTGTTCTTCAAATATTACAGTATTAGAATAAATGATGTAAATTGTGTATCTAATTTTGATTTTTTTCAAGAGAAACATTTATATTATAGTAGCTAACCTAACACAGCTTATTTACTGCTTATTTACTCCATTTCCAGCGATGAGGAACAAAAATATCCAAATAAGTTGTGATATTTAAAAGAAAGAACATTTTGGGAGCAAGACTGCATCCTTCAGCTAAAGTTAAAACGTTTATGAGACGTAAAGAGGCATCGACACAAAACAAAACAGCTGCATTAAGGATCTCGGTGACTCTTTGTGGAATATCACTTGATCAAGACAAATGTTTCCCTCAAAACCAGGATTTGGGCTCGTCCTTGTTTCTAAAATTAAGATTTGATGTTTACAAGTACACAATTAAAAATGAAAATACTCAAGTGCATGATTTAACAGCACTGACCTACAAAACAAACACAAAAACTGCTGAAACAAATCTAGGAGCCAGTTGTTACAATTGACAGAACTCAGCCTAAAGATAGAGGTTTAATTAATAATAAAGCAACAATAATAAGGTCTGCAAAATGTGTAAATTTACTGTCAATTAAACAAACGTAAACTAAAACATACCTGCTAATATATAAACATGTGTATTATTATTGTTTTGTTTTGACATTAATTCTAACTTTGAATATTCACTTTTTACTTAATTTTCAAAATGTCACAACTCAAATCTCAAAATATCACGACTTGGATGCCTGACGGCTGCTGTACAAAACAACATGGACCATCCTCTGTATGCTGTAATAGAGAAACAATAGCAGCTACAGATGGATTTACTATTTCCTTTTCTTTGTTCCTTCACGTGGCCCTAATACTCCGTTATACATCATAAATCTTTGCTAGTTTTGGTTAATAAGGCTGTCCAACACTGAAACCTTCTGCTAACTCTGACACAACAGCTCAGATATTTACCTCTGACACTTCCAAAATAAAAATAGTCAAAGTGTGTCGCCAGCAGGTAAAGATCTGACCTCTTGCGCCGTATTTTTCTGCTTTTACAGTGTCTTCCTCACAATCTCCTCTGCATTACCTGATGTTCAGTTTCATATGGCCATAGAGTGCTTAAATATTTCACACAGAGCTCCTGGGGCAACTCTGCTCAAAAAGCCACAAAAATAAGGCTCTTTTCCATTCAACTTGGCTTTTCTTAGTCCTCAAAAAAACCCCAAAATAAAATATAAGTTTACATTTTTACATGTGCCCTGGAGTCAGCTTCAATAACACCGTCCGCTGGAATGAGAAAGGGCATATGCTCTTATACAAACAAAACATAGCAAAATCATAATAAAAATATAATAATGACACAAAATATGATGGTTAATGTAATAAAGGTACGTATTTACATGTTAAATTTAAAATGTAAATGCTATTGTTGCCACTGGATGGAGCTAGCGACCAATAAAGATATCACAAAAAAACCTACAACACAGTGGATACAAATGAGAACAGTGGCTCTTAAAAGTTGACTTTTTTGGCTTTTTAACAATAAATGTCTGATTATTCAAGTGGCTGATTATTTATCTGCGCAAAAATCTATGTCTAAATGGTTAATTACTGGTTTTGGGGACAAGAAATTAATTAATTTAAGTCACAGGCGTCAAACATACATCATTTGGAAAGTGAGAAAATGACTTAGAATTAAATAAAAAAGTAACTGCTTTTCCTAATGTGTCCACTGGGGGCAGCACTGTTTTAGTAGAACAGAAGATAGCAGCAATACAGTTACTCTTTTACTCAAAATAAGCCCCTGTTGCCCTCATTATCCAAACTAGCATTAGCATCATGGCCATATTGTGAAGGTGAATAGGTGAAAACATAAATACTGAAGGATTTTGAAAACTTCTTTACGCTAAAACAAAGGGAAAAAAAGGAATTTGTCGTTATTTATCGGTTATTATGCTGTTATTTTACTGGTCCGACCTACTTCGGATCAAATCGGACTGTATTTGGCCCCTGAACCTGACTTAGAAACCTAAATTTCTATGTAATTTTCTACGATTTCTGTGTTGATTTATCTTTGTTTTTACACAGTTGCATGTCTTTTTTTTTTTCTTAAAATGCTAGTAGAATTAGCTCACGATTTGTTGACGAAAACAATAAAAAATTCAAACTTTTGAGAGCCACTGTACGTGTGCGTGTTTGGTGTTTGCATGAGCGGCTTTTAAAAATAAAAATAAAAAAAAAAGTGGGACCATTGCATGATAAACAGTCTGAACCTATGCACACATTATGACATCATTCTGTACTCTTTTGTCTATTTAATAATCATTTTAACACTTCCATTCTTATAATTTTACAGAAAAAGCCCAGCAGTAGTTGAGATAAGAAGTGAAATTCTCATTGTCAATTCTTTTTAGGATTTTGCTTTTCAGGTCGTTCACTTCTCTGATTGGTTTAATGTGCATCTATTTGTCCCGCCTCCTGGAAACCAAACTGGGATCAAGAGGGACAAGAGTCAAAACCACACAAAACTGCATCTGGAGAGTAATCTTTGAATGAGATTTTGTCTTGGCTGGACGGACCATTTTGAATTTTCTGTCGCAAAATGTCAAATAATATAAGGGTTAAATTTAGATCTCTGTAGGCGGGGCTTGTTTCTGGTCTGGATTTTTTTTAAAGACAGTCGTCCACAAATAAGGACGGCAGAATGCAGAATGCTTTTATGGGAAATAATGTTAGACGACTAAACACAACCAAGGCTCAAGAGAAAAGAGTTCTTTTTGTTTTCTTCCCTGTACCATCCTAACATTAATATTTGTTTCTCAAATCACAAACTTACCACACAACTTATGTTTAAGTGGAGTATACTGTGTGTATAGATGTAGTAACTTATGAAAACAAGAATTGGTGTCAAATATTTGAGAGGAACTGATGGGAAATTAAATTTAGGACACTTAAGGTCAACATTTGAGTTTCAATAAATCATTTCTGATTCAATATTTGAAAATGTGGAGACACAACGACTGGTGTGCACACATTTTAAATGGCCATTACAAAAGGACTTCTTGAACTTTTTTGACACACACTTTTTGGTCAGAACACTTTTCATCATCAAATTTTAACCAATTTTAATTTTGTAGTTACTGCAAATTGGACTTGAACCAAAAATAAATCAGATTATACAAAGCAGAATTTTAGTCTTACCTCAATTTTAACTCCAAAAATAAGCAGCTACAGCACTTTCCCAGTGCAGTGTTGGTGAAAATGCAAATAAACTTGAACAAAAAACTGAAATTACGTTTATGCTTTAGATTCAAATGAAAAAGGCATGTGCAGAAGTTTGTGAATTGAGACAAACTCAAGATCTACTCACTGACGTTCGCTAAAAACCTGATGCTTTCTTTCGTTTTCTGCTCTGTTGAATTTACTTTTAGAATCGTAGAGTCACCTGTTGGCTCAGTTTTGTTCGTGTTCTTCCTTTTCTCACTGTGACCAACTCTCACTGTTCTTTTCTCGCCTTTGAGTAAAAAAATAAAAAAGACAGAAAAGACAACTGCGCTAAACAGACTCTTTTAGGCGTGAATGTCTCTGTTCCTGATACGTTTTGGGGGCGATCTCTTTAGACCGAACACACACAAGGACACACACACACACACACACACACATCTTGTCCACTGTTGCCACGGCGTCGTCCATCCCTCAGTCACCATGGCGACCGCCTCTCTCCATCAGGACCAGCCGTAGATAATTGATGTGAAATCCTCCGCAGAGCCCCGGTGTCGTGGCGGAAACGGCGTGGCTGGTGTCAGTGGTCCATCGTCATGGAGCCCAGGCTGTTGTCGTAGCGACCCATCTCCTCCAACACGGCGGCCAGTTCATTGAGGTCTCCGTCGGGAAAGTGCTGGGCTTCCCACAGGTCCAGGATGACCCCTGTCGGACTGGACTTGGTCGCAAAGTAGTTCAGGTACCTGCAGACGGAAAAGGGACATCTATGATACACATCGGAGGTAGGATTTGTGCTATAATACTGGTTTAAGAGGTTAGCGAGGCGACTTTGGAAGTTTATTATTCAGTTTATTCACAAAAGATAAAAGTTCCCAGCCCTCACATTGGGGTATTTTCCAACTTATTTAAAATGGGACACCATCAGAAGCCAATTAAGGTTCATAATATATGGGCCAAAAACACAAAAAACAATACAAAACAGACATGAAAAAAAAAACAATATAAATGTATACATAAAAGAGTCTTTAGGCCACTTTTAAAACAATAAACTGGCCAAAGCTACAAGATAATGATGTTAAAGATGATGTTAAGTCGACAATGTTATTGATAATAATCCTTAGTTGTGGAATAATGAGGCATATTTTAACAACAACTGGTCATTCAAGTCATTTCAAGACATTTTTATGGTATTCTCCAGTTCATTCCAGTGTTTCAGTTCTGAAGTTCATGTTCTATTGAGGTAGATCTCTGTGAAAACTGAACGAACTAAACTAAACTGCTCTGTATCAGGTTAAGATCCAGAGAGGATAGAAGTAAACTAAACTGCTCTGTATCAGGTTAAGATCCAGAGAGGATAGAAGTACGACAGTTTTTGATTATCTCTAAAGATGAAAAAAAAACAATACTAAATAAAAAAGGTCAGTTCCATTGTCAAAAGGTAAATGAAGCATCTCAAAAGCAGATCGTATCATGCGACTAAACACCTACATTTTGCAAAAGAGTGAGTTTATACAGTATTTTATGGAAACGCAGCTGCTCTTGATGTTTCATTTATTATTCCAGTTTACTGTGCAGACATCACTAACTCACTGATGTCTTCTGGTTAATGCTGTAAATATCTTCTTGGCCGAGAATCTAGCTATTCTCACATCTGCTGTTGACAATTCACAAATGTCTGAACCATCTGATCAATCACAGCAAACTGGAAACAGATAAAAATCAAACACTTGGCAGAAACTAAATGGAAGATTAACATTTATTGCAAAATTCAAGAGGCATCATCACAAAAGGACATCAGTGTAATGTCCTGCACAAAGACAGTCATCCTTACTCTGCTTTACACTGAAACCATCAGATTGGTTCCAAACTGCGACTGTTCTTGAGTAAATCCTCCGTCTGCACCGCCAGGACGTTCAGGAGCGGTTTAAACAAACACGGGCCCCTCTGCTGCTCCTCGCACTCACAGTCAATACGCTTTTATTTACTCTCTCAGAACATCTAATAAAGATACTTTCACTTAGTTTCTTCCCCTCAGTCTCTGTGTCTGTCTGCAGTCCGATAAGGAATAAGGAGCGTCCCGCTGTCTGCTCCGCTCTGAGCCTTTTATATGAAAGACGTCCAAACTAAATGAGCTGAGATAAGGCGGATAGTTTGAATATTTTAACGTGTGACGTGAAGAAAAACGTCGAGCAGGGAAGGAAGTTTGTTTTGTTTCCCCACATCTTATTTATTTACATGATTAATGATGAATATTGTTCTGTATCTTTAGTAAACTGCAGCATTTTTCGTTGTTTTTTTGTTCAAATGAGATTTCTTAAGCTTTTGATTCGTCCTAAAACAACAATAAGAGCAGAGTCGGCACCTGTCGAGGTTGAGTTTGTGAGCCAGGATCCTCCAGTCGTTGCCTCTGGTCTGTGGAGCGTCCAGACTTCCACACAGCTTCTGTCTGATGGACAGCGGGATGCGGAAGGCGTTCGGGCCGATTAACGTGGTGATGTTACTGGCAGGGTCCATCAGGGACGTGTCTATGCACTGGACCTCCTGCAGAGAACACAGCACAGGGTCAGTCAGGATTACGGGAGGCGGAAATAAGTCAAAGAGTTTGATAGTTACGCAAATGCTCTGATTATTTCTCTTCTATTTGTCATCACTGCCTCAACTTTCAGCACAAAAACTGCCTTAAAAAGTGCACCGAGATTGTTAAAATAGAAGAAAAGGTACTCAATACTGACTGTCAATATTATAAATGATTGAGAAAGCACTGTTTTGGTCAGAATCGTGTGTATTTTAGCAGATCAGGAACAGTGGAAGATCCTCTTTTGATGCTGAATAAGACATGTTGAAGTCAGGTGTGAATGGATCCATAAAATGTGTGTGATAAGACAATGAGAATACAACAAAATGGCAAAATGCAAGGTATGAACTGGCACTAAGATGAGGGCAACAGAAGAAGACCATTATAAGGAACTAAAACATGATACTAATCCATCTGATCTGAAACTGTTTGAGAGTTTCAACAGTGAACAAGCCTGGATCAGATTCTGCGTAGTTCGATCTTTTCGTACAAACACATCAGATTTGGGTTCCTTCAGAGTCTGAATGTTTTCAAAATGGCGGCTGCTGGTGATAAATGCATATGTGACCTCAACGAACGTATTAATGACAGAAATATATAACGGCAAATGCTTTCTCCTTTACACAAACTCATACAACTCCAGAAATGACTACATAATGAAGCCTAAATGAGCTGCAGCTGTTTTATCAAAAAGATGAAGTAAAAATGGCAAAGATAACAGTCAAAAAGAGGCAAGGAAACATGAAGAGAGAGAGGTCGGGTTCACTTCTGAAGTAAAGCTCTCATTGACGAGCTTTTTTGGTTTCAGATGATTAATGCTAGCTTCGTTGCATAATATTGTGCGTCTCAGTAAATCTAGAGGCGGGACATCAGACCTGTCAATCACTACATCACCAGAAGGATTGCTGCTGCTGCTGTGTGTGGTGCTCTGTAAAATATGAGCTGCTTTTTTCCTCTCTGTAGGGCTTTGGGGATGTTGCTGCCGTCAAAGATAAAAGACAATGCTCTGAGATGTTCCACAAGATTAAACATAAATAAAAACAAAAAAACAAATGCCCACTTAAGGCTTTTACATCAGCCGTCTCTGCCTATTTCTACCTCCGCTCTGACTGCGGCTGGGTTTATCTGGCACACTCCCCGCCCTCTGTTGTCTTGCCTCGGCGTAACCCATTACACACGACTTCTTTAATTAAAACAAGAGTCAAACAAGCCCAGAACCTGGCTCCACACAGCCCTCCTCCTCCTCCTCCTCCTCTCGGCGCTGTCTGTTCTGCTCCGAAGCCGGGGCTATTACGGAGCCACTCCCGGGCCGAGAGGAGGCGTAATGAATGGGACTTGGCAGAGGGAAACAACAACTGCCACTGTTGATGTAAATGATTACTGTTTACGGAGTGTACTTAGCCTCTGTTTAGAGCCGGGACTCTCCGCCGCTGCTGAGACGCGGTGATTAATGCGGAGGTATGTCGGCGGCGCTCGGCTGCGGTGATAAACACTACTTTGTCCGCATTGTTCAGCATAAAGGCCTCTGACGGCGGTCGATACTTTATTTAAGATGCAACGGAGAGATGTGTAATATTCCTTCACCTTCTCAGATGTGATTTCTAGCGCTGCCAGTCACCGAGTGTTACCGTCAGGGCTCCGTATCGCTGGGTATTAATGTGAAATGAACTGTGTCTCTGAGTGTGTGGGTGCAACAGATGTTTGAGGAGATAAATAGGTTTGCTCTTAAGATGGAGGATGTAGAGAGCAGGTGGGAGGATGAACAGGTGTGGTGCAGATGAGAGGATAGATAACGTTAGGGTTGATTTCATTTTAATCGTTATGAAATATTGTATTCACACTTTATTTAAACTGAGATGAGATATGACATTGTTTGTGTGAAAGATATGAAAGATTTGAATGATTATGTACATTTATTTTATTGTTTTGCCTGTGGATGATATTTTGTTAGTGTCTCTTTGGCGTCCTGCACTGTAAAATTGTCATAAAAAATACTGTATATAGTGGCCAAAAAAATAGAATTTAGAATGTCCAGTTGATCTTAAATGAAAAGTATGTGATTTTTTTTTTATGCAGGTGGAAAAAAGAACCGTTCAATCACCTAATAGGATAAAAACCAAAAAAAAAACAGACCTTACGTTGTCATTTAGCTTTTATTATCAGGGATTTTAATAGATGAGAATTTTCAGTCCTTAACGGGAGCTTTGGCCAATCACAGCCCACTTCCGGAAAAAGAAGTGCTCCCATTGGTCGACACTGATGTCAACAAGGAAGTAATGGCAGCCAATAAAACAGAAAGTGTAGATATTAATCCAATAATAGAAATGTTTAAAAAGCTGGAGATAATTGCTTTTCTGACGCTGAAGTCGAAGCTAAGCTAACGCTAAACGCTAAGCTTCAGTTTGGTGAAATGGATTAGTATTTTGGAGGAAAAATTGGCCTGGTTTTATTTTTTAATAAAAGAGAAGAGAGGTGGAGTCTGAGACAGGGACAAAAAAAGAAAAAAAAGAAGACTGGGGCTTTAAAGATATATAATAAAACGTTTTTCACCAGAGTTCGATAGACAGTGTTTACATCTGCTCAAAGAAATAACACAATATGCAGGTTTAGTTTAGCGCCAAACGGTGGAAAGCAACAACAAAACCAGATCAAATCCTTTGTTCCTCGCACCTCGTCCTCCATCCAGCAGTAAAAACGTCTATACAGCCTTTACAAACTGTGAAAGTGCAGCGCTATCACCCGCGAACGCCACGGGAGAATTCAAAGCAGTGACATTCGAAAAGAACCAGCTGACCTTCGACCACGTCCGGACACACACAACCTCGCACACACACACGGCGGCTTTGTGCGAACTGTAGCTGAATCAAAGGAGAGTTATTCCACTGGTGTTGTGCGACCTCTAGCCCCCCGTATGAATGATTGAACAGAGTCACAGAACCATAGCAGGAACCCTGACTGTCTGACAGACGCAGGAAGAAACTTAGTGACTTTAAGACCTTCGCTATAGGAAGTCGGGCGAGGGATGAGGCAACTTTCCACCGCATCTCCTTCTCTTTCTGGCTTCAGTGTTGACGTAACCTTCATCCTCGTGCCCTGAACCTGTGTGAGCTGTGTGCATTAACGTTGCTGTTGTTGCTAAAGGGTATATACAGCACACGGTGTGACAACGATGCTGTGGGTAAAATTAACCCCTGATGTTACTGCAAAAGAGACGCTAGATAATAATGCAAATGAAGAATATAATGAGAAAGTCAGACTTAAGAATGAGATTTCTGAGGGTTTAATTCAGTGGTGTCAAACTCAAAGTGGAGAGGAATCATTGCAGGGGCTAAAGATGGTGATATTTGGAAGCTTTTATTAAATTTTGAGTCTAACAAAAGTTATAACACAAGCAATATTTTCATCCTTTTATGGAAACTGGTTTTAGTCAGATTTGAACAGATTTCAGATGGATTTCAACAGGTTTTGGTTAAATTTGAACAGGTTTCAGATGGATTTAAACAGGTTTTAGTCAGATTTAAACATGTTTTACACGGATTTAAACAGGTTTTAGTCAGATTTGAATAGGTTTTAGTTGGATTTAAACAGATTTTAGATGGATTTGGACAGGTTTTAGACAGATTTAAACTGGTTTTAGATGAATTTAAACAGGTTTTAAACGGATTTAAACAGGTTTTAGACGGATTTAAACAGGTTTTAGATGGATTTAAACAGGTTTTAGATGGATTTGAACAGGTTTTAGTCATATTTAAACATGTTTTAGATGGATTTAAACAGGTTTTAGTCAGATTTGAATAGGTTTTAGTTGGATTTAAACAGATTTTAGATGGATTTGAACAGGTTTTAGCCCGATTTAAACAGGTTTTAGATGGATTTAAACAGGTTTTAGATGATTTAAACAGATTTTAGATGGATTTGGACAGGTTTTAGTTGGATTGAAACAGATTTTAGATGGATTTGGACAAGACAGATTTGAACACGTTTTAGACAGATTCTAACAGGTTTTAGTTACTTTTCTTTGTAGCAAAAATTCAAATCCATCTAAAACATTCTCAAATTCAATGAATAAAACCTAGATCCATAAATATCACCTTCTACATGTATAGGCCACATAAACATCCTTATTTAATTTTAATCAATAAACACCCTTAAAAAATAAATTCTTTTATTTAAAATTTTTAAAAAAGGACCAAATAATAAAATTGGCCAGATTACTTCTCACTTAAGCCTCCAAACAAGGCAAACTAATACTCTCCAGTACTTGCCTCCTCCAGTACGGTGCTGAGCTGAAAGATCTGGCCCTCTCCTTCCACCTGACGAACACACAGTTTGCAGCTGAGCTCTGTGGTGGCGGCGCTCAGTCTCTCCAGCGTGAACGTGCTGTGGAGACTCCTCTGGCTGCCGCTCCAAACCTGGTAGAACGGGATCTCCTGGAACAACACACAAGACGTTACAGAAGGTGAAACAGAGAAGGTTCTAGTGCAGTCTGTCAATTTGAGCCATACATACAGCACTGTGCACAAGTTTTAGGCAGGTGTGGATGTAAAAAGTGAAGTAAACTATGAAGTATGGAGTATTTTTATTGATTTACAAAATGAAAAGTGAAAGAACAGGAGACAATTCAAATTTAAATCAATATTTGCCTCAAAACAGCAACAGTTCGAGCAGTTTGTGAAGGATCTGGGCAGGTTCTGGTTGAATATTTGGAGAAAACCAGACAAAACCAGGCTAAACTGGACCAAATTTAGGTTAAACCAGACCTTGTAATCCCAGACAGGACCAGGCCAGACTCAATGATGTTGGGCTCAGGGTCACACCATCATGTCTGGACTGGGATCACTCTAAAAATTGAAGGTTTTTGTCTCTTCCTTCACTTTTCTATTTGTAAATTGATAAAAAACAAAAAAAACAAAACAACAACATTTAAATTGTATATTGTTGACAGTGTTCTTATTTTACTGCAGGCCTTCACAACTTTCTAAAACTTTTCCACAGTACTGTATGTGAAGTTTTGTAAAATAAATCTTATTTTTCATCTTTCATACTATCTGTAGACATTATGAGTCTTTGTGAACAACATTAGCTGCATGTTTCAATGGTCATAAGGGCATTAGCTTCAGAAATCCAGATACAAGATCGTTTTGCAAATGGCACACAATGGATACATGTGTGCTGTCCGTGAGTAGGTAGAGAACATCAGTGAGAACCTCAATATTTAGCCACTTTATTTATACAAACATTTAGGCGACAACAGCTAAATGCTACGAGCTAAAGCAGCAAATAACAGCACATGGAGGCCTCAGAGTTAAAGGTGGATGGTTTTAGGACCTGTGCTTCCTCATTAAAGACTGCCAGATGAGATTAGCAGATAGATTGCTAAAGCTACATTAAGATAAAAAGCACATTATGGAAAGAGCTTCAAATGCATGTGTGTGCTGTCTCTCACCTGATACTTGGCGATGAGTTTGCTCTTCCAGTGCGTGTGCGGCACGTCGTGGATCGACAGTCTCAGGTTGTGTGTGCTGTCTTTAAAGTTCAGAGTCTTTGGCTCGTCCAAAAGCTTTCCTCCCATCTGCGTCTCCATCTGAAGAACCTCCTGCACAAAACCCACACAAAACACACGTCAACAACAACAAGCATCGCCTCAGTTTCATTCTGCACACCCAGCTGTTTACGTCATGCTTTCGGAAGTTTGATGTTATGCCGAGAAAGCAGAAAAAGCACCAAAACGAGTAGGATTATATTAGTAGTTGTACCTTTTCAATCGATTTATGCAAACAAGAGAGAAGGCAATGAATGTCTGAGGTGTTCAGACTTATTTATCCTCTTTTCAGATGAATTACTGGCTATGACTTGATCAAAAGTGACATTGAAAGGCGTCTGCTTCCAGGGAACACTGAACCAAAATCAGAAAAGTGAACCCAAGCTCTAATATATAATAAAAACACAAAACAAACAAGCATCTAATGAGAAAATGTGGAAAAATGACCGACATGGAGAAAAAAGGGTTTGAGCTATCAATAAAATATGTTGAAACTTCATTGTAATTATGTAATAGTTGTAAATCATATCAAAAATAAAGATTTCAAACTACAAAGCTACACAGGCAGACCAACAAAGCTGGGATTTCTTTGCCTCCTTCTTTTATGTTTTCTCTCTTCAATATTTTTTGATGCAGCGCCCCTAGAGGTGAGGGGTGTCACTGCATTCTTCAGTAGTTTTAGTTGGAGTCTTTGTCTCAGTGAAAAACAGAACCAGACCAACTAAAAATCCAACAAAGCAGCTTTAGTTCCCAATCAAACTGAGTCTTATCTGGGAAAATGCCCTAAGAACAATGATTTGCAGTTTTTACTCTCCCACGTTGGTGAAAGTGCTTAACAATATTCAAGGTTTTCTCATGGGAGCCTTAAGGAGTATATTGTATCTTTGGTTCATCAGATATAAAGCAGGCTGCTGCATATTATGAAGAAAACATTGATATTTTACATTGCAGTGCAGTTGTTTCAATAATGCATTGTGCTCAGGGTTCTGTGGGGTTTAGCTCATCCTTTTGAATTGACTTGTAAACTTAGATTCAGTGTAATGTGAGACAATCCTGCAGCAGTTTCACTCTGTCCTGTAGTGTTGTAAAAGCTGAGACCGGTCTGTGGGATTGTTGACTCTAAATAATGATGTATCAAGACCACATTTGTCTCTCAGCCTCATTACTGTAATTGAATTTAGCTTGTATCTTAAATGCAGCGACTACTCTGCCTCATTTATTGGTTAATTTTGAAATCCTTTTCATTTTAAAACCTCCATGAGTTTATAATTGATCTGAGACTGGACTCACTGGGCTGACTCGTCTTTTAGTCAGTCCCTGAAGTTCAGTTTTCAATAAGACCCAGGCTACATGTGCATAGATATATAACACATATTTTTTCTATCCATTAAAAAATATCTCTGTCCACACGGCGCCACTGCAAATGCATAGAACAGTTCTATTCACAACACAACATGGGGTCTAAATTCTTCTGAAAGTATCAGTAATATCGAGTCTGACAGCAAAAGCTCGATGTAATTCCAATGCATTTAGCAGGTGATATTTTTGGCACTAGGTTTTAATTCGAATCGGATTTCGACAGGTTTTGGATGGATTTGAATCTGAATTTAATTTGTTCATGAAATCTTAAGCCAGTTTTGCTACAAAGATATACATAAACTGCTTAAATCCAAATAAAACGCGTTCAAATCAAAATAAAACCTGTTCAAATCCATCTAAAACTGTTCAAATCCAACTAAAACCTGTTTAAATCCATCTAAAACTGTTCAAATTACACTAAAACCTCAGCAAATCCTCATAAAACCTGTTCAAATCCATCTAAAACTGTTCAAATTACACTAAAACCTCAGCAAATCCTAATAAAACCTGTTCAAATCCAACTAAAACCTGTTTAAATCCATCTAAAACTGTTCAAATTACACTAAAACCTCAGCAAATCCTAATAAAACCTGTTCAAATCCATCTAAAACTGTTCAAATCCAAGTAAAACCTGTTCAAATCCATCTAAACCTGTTCAAATCCATCTAAAACTGTTCAAATCCAACTAAAACCTGTTTAAATCCATCTAAAACTGTTCAAATCCAACTAAAAC
>CM072156.1:3651440-3694894 GCA_036850595.1 Rhyacichthys aspro | reverse complement strand
CAATTGAAACTGAAATACATTCATTTGACTTTACCCGAGTTGACATTTATCTGTGTGAGTGCAAGTGTTGAGGTGTGTATTCTGTACTGGAGCCAAAAAAAAGAGTAGAACAAGCCACACATTATACAATGTCCTGAGGTGAGTCTGGTTTATTCCCAAGCGACGTATGGTCACTGACCCGTGTCGCTCTTCGCGCTGTGAGGGTGGCCTGAGCGTATATTGATGCACCTCAGAGGTCAGAGGTCGTCTGATCTGTGCATAGTAATGTGTCCTTATATAAACTCTTTCTTTGACCCCTCCAGTCATTCTGGTTTTAGATCAAGAGAGACATGAAATAAAACAGAGAATGTAGTTAGGTTCACATCTAAGTGGATAAATTTAGATTATAAATAGAGTTTTACATGTATGCAGACAAGTTAGTATGATTAAAAGGGCAGTAATTTGAATTAAAATCAGAGTAACACGCCTGGATAATGGGATGTATACAATTAGTGTACAAAGAGAAAGGTAGGACTAACTATTACTACTGGAGTAACACATGTAAAAGAAAAAAAACATCAATATTTAGAGCAATAATTATTTTTAGTCCGACAAAGACACATATTTCAGGTCAGCCTTTGGTTACAGCTAATTTAGGGCTTTCTTGACAAACGTGAAACACTTACAAAAGAAAAAGCTTATCATGCATACATGAGCTTTTAAATTTTCTTGTAAACTCAGATAAAAATGTGAAAGTCCTAGGTTTTAAGTTCAATTAAATACTAGTCTCGTGGAATAGTGCATTGTCTAAAACATTATAGAGTGTAATTGAACAAAATGGAACCCAGCAGAGCATCAAAATAACACTTATCTAAAAGATCCATGATCTACTGTCTCTACAGAAGCCCAGAGAGGACAAACTGAGCACTGCAGCAGGAGAAACACACTCATGTTTCCTGCAGAAAGGTTTGGGTAATGTTTGGAGTTAATTTAGTTTCACAAATCTATCAGATCTATATTTACTGGATGTGTTCAAAGACAACAGCATGAACGGCTACAGCAGCTGCTCTAAAAAGACATAGATGTGGAGCTAGAATCTACACTTTTGCCACTAAACAGGCCCTAAAACAACTCACTCCACCTTTTAAAACACTTCTAACAGTATGAAAGTTTCCAGGATACAGTGCATCAACATGGGCTTCTCGTGTATTAATCCTCGGTGGTAAACACAGCTGAATAAATACTGTATGTGCTGTTGTGAAAACATTGGTCTCCTTGCATATTCTTCCAACAGCTTGTTTGTTTTCTGCATGTTTAACACCGCAGGAAGTGAAAAATCTGTCGCTTTCACAGCAGTCAACACTAGTTTCACACTTTTGTGAATAATGGGATTTACCAAACGGATAATAGCTCCGATATCAGAACATTTAGAAGGATGATTCATGCAAACAGTGGATTACTACACAGATTATGCAGAAGTAGCTGCTGATTTATGTCTACACCATTTCATTAACATAAAAGTCTGTGATTCTAACTGATCCCTGCTGAATGAATGGACAGAAAAATTCATTGCAACGATAGACGATGATTCATCCCTGGGCCCGGAGCGCTCGGTGAAAAATGCAGCGAAAACACAGCCCACGACGGAGCAGCAGCAGAAATCAGGATTAAAGTGGAAGAAACGGGAGTTACCTGAGGCTGTCCTTCCTGTGGACCGTCACATACATCTCGTAGACCCTGCCCTGAGGAACGGCCCCCGCGGGAACCAGCAGACTCACTCCTGCAGCGGGACACAAGTACAACACGAGTTACAGCAACAGCCTTGAACAAGTTCTGCCTAAAAAGTAACAGCAACTCCACTCAGTAAAAATAATAAATGCTCCTTTTCCAACAGTTTTAACTTAAAGGTGTATTTTAGCATTAAAGTTCATGTCTGTGGAGATTCTCAGTCATAATCCAATAAAAAGAAGGCATCTGGACAAAGCTTTTAAGCATTTTGTTCCCCGGTCTAAGGAAATCCTTTTTTTTTTCTTTTTTTTTTCTTTCAAAGGTCTTTTTATTGACTGAAATAACAAAAGATTTGCATTGTACACAAAGTATTTTCTTATTTTTAACCCCACTTCCCAGAACATAGACAAACATAGACAGCTAATTAAAAATAAATAAATAAATAAAATACATCAACCGCCATGGGAGTATAAACAGAAATATGAAAAATAACAAAAACAATTAATTATTAATAATAATAATAATAAAAATAGATACAAATAAATAAATAAAAAGCAGGGGAGGGTGTAGGGCAGGGCTACTCAGAGACAACTGTGGTGGGCTTCTCGAAAAAAGCCAGAAAGGGGCACCATGCTCTGTAAAAGGAAATCCTTTTTGATGATGGACAAAACATCTTTTAAAAACGTGATACGGGCTAAGGCTAGACTCATTTATCCTTGTGTTTCTTGTTGTTTATCCTCTCATTTTGTCTTCCTTGTGTAATCTTTGCGGTTCATTTTCAGGTGTGGACTTCTTCTGGAGTTAGTGTGATCTCCAAGAACATACAGCTGACTCCAATCCTCTTCAATCAAGTCCAGAGTCCAGTTCGAAGACTCCAGACGTATCTCCAGTCATTGCCAGATTGTTCACTCCTAGTCTTTGTTTAGAGCCTTTTGCTAGACTTGTTCCTCTTTGTAGATCTTCTTCTTCTGCTCCCTTCTTCCAGGACCATCCTAAGCCTCCTAAAGCTACGCCTAAAGCCAAGTCAACCTACCATTTCACTCAATAAAGCTTTTCATTCAGATTACAGCTTTCTGTGAGTCCTTAACGCTATGAAAAAATGCCTTCTTCATGACCTTTTATTGAATGTGAACAAAGTAAACACATTTAATAAACTATACAGTATTTGCATGTGTCTATTTTGGGATAACAAACTTTTAAGCTCAGTAGAACCCAGTGGTAAAAGCCATTTTCATTGTTCTCGTTTCTACATCTGCCCAGAGAGGACAAACTGAGCACTGTTTCTTTTTTCAGATAAAGGACTAGGACACTTCTAAATCACAACAACGTGATCTTGACCAGTCTCGATTCAAAACCCAGAGAGCTATATGTCCAAACTGAAGACAAGACTGAGTAAAATGAACATGAGGGAAAAAAAAACACGCCTTTAAAAGTGCTCTAATGTCCAGTCTTGAGTTTCTTTCACAGAATAAAGAACATATCTCTATCATTTGTGGAAAAATCAAGTAATTCACTCACATTCAACTAAAGTGTCCCATCAGTGATTCAACCTGGACGCACTTGAGCGAACATTCAAAGTGAGAACTCACAGATCAGGATTTGAAAGTCTCCGAAGAGGAATAGCTCGGATGTAGATCGATAACTTTTCCAAATGATGATTACTGTTAAAAGTTAAAGTGAGTATTTACACTCCTCAGTGCTGTTTGAAGTCATGTTGCTGTAAATCATCGCTGCACAAACTGCTCAGAATTGATTCATAGCAGCTGTCTTCTCCCAAATACTCACCCCGTTAGATTGATCATCTGAATTTATGAACTAAAACTTTCTCCTCAGTATATATCACATAAACTAAGCGGATATGTTTTATCGCTGTAGCTGAGAGGTGCCTCCCATCAAGAACTTTGTATTATTCATGATTTCCTTCTGCTCACTGCTTTTAAATCACAGCCATTAAAATATTACCACTTTTCCTTTAAATCGTAAAAGAACGCAGCGGGGCTTTTATCAGAAGAAGTTGTGTTGTGATGTCAGCTGTGTGTGAGGAGTCTTTACCGGAGTTGGGCACGATCAGGTGTCCTCCCTGGTTGTTGAAGGAGCCGTGGGCCGTGCACGAAGGGTCCCGGGTCCGCGCTAAAGTCTGGTTACGGAGATTCATGGTGTCACTGTGGTCCAATAGAGAATGGGTTACCTGATGGAAACAGGACAAGATACATACAGGATATTACAGCAAGCTTACAAATTCACTTGGGTATTTCCTATTTTCCTTTTTCTAATACAAACTTAAAGCTCCACCGTCTAAAACCTGACCAATTTTTCCTCCAAAACACTAATCCATTTGACCAAACTGAAGTTTAGAGTTTAGCGTTAGCTTAGCTGTGACTTCAGCGTCAGGACGACAATTATCTCCTCCTCGTTAAACATTACGTGATTGAATTGACAGTATTTATCTGTGTTTTACGTTGCCTCCCTTTTCTCTGTTGATGCTTTTCTTTTTTCAGCTGTTTCTCTGTTAAAAGACATATTCAGCTGAAAATACACTTTATCTGCAGCTATTAAACTTCCTGGAACGTCATGTGACAAGTGTCGACCAATGGGAGCGCTCCTTTTTCAAGCATGGTTTTCTGTTCCTGAATAGAGCTTCTCATCTATTACAGTCCCTTAGAATAAACAGTAGATGCATCATAAAGACAAATGATTGCTTTTACAATAATCTATTTGGAGTTTAAACCATTTTTTTCAACTAGAAAAAAAAAAAATCAGGTACAATCTGTTTAAAGCCATTGCTAGGATCAAAAGTTGGCGTTAAAGTTAAAGCAGGTCACAAATAAAAAGCCCAGGGAGAAGTTGCAGTGATGTGTAGAGCTCAGAGATAGTTGAGTTGAGTTGTTGCGCCGCCCGAGGACAGGTGCCAGATGAAAGTCAGCGTTTCATGTGCGTTTGTGACAGACTGTGGTATGCATGCCATGTATCTGACAGAGCTGAGGCAGAAACTGGGACACTCAGCTGCATGTTTACTAATGGGCTTTACTTTCGGAGCTTTGGGACTCTGAACACACCGCCGTCGGGAGTACCTTCGGAGACAGTTTGGACGTCAGGTCTCCTCCCAGATCGTCCACCGGAGTCACCAGGCCGGACGAGTTGTACACTTTGATCTTCAGGTTGGGGAGAGGGTCCAGCAGAGGGGAGTTGGTCATGGGGATTTTGTCGGACACGTCGTGGAGGGCGTAGACCGGGCCGCGGTACATGGCCGCCGCGTTGGTCAGGTCGGGAGGAGCCGTCAGCTGATCGGCTGCAGGAACAAAAACAAGAGGTCGGGAGTGTGAGGGGTGAGAACAGAGGAGGAGGAAGTGGAGGAGGATGATGTATGGAGATGTAAACGGACATGACCTGCTGACGTGTGTCACGGAAGAAACACAAAGGCCCAGAGAGTGTGAGGGGAGTCTCAAACTACAGCTACAGGTTATGAATTATTGACAAGAACGTGATTTTATGAACATTACACTGTTGTCTAGCTAAAAACAGATCAACATATGACTTTTTCCTTCCCACAACAATTATAATATACCCTTTGAAAGTATGGTGAACCTGGAAAATGGTATGTTTTGAGCTATTTCAATGGTTCCCTGTATCTGTGTAAAGGCCTTTTTTCAAATTTTTCATTGTATTTTGAAGTTAGAACACACACTTATGGTAAAAGTATACATTACATTGCTCTATTTTGCAAACCTAGCCATAGCTGTTCACTTTCTTATCAAAGTAAAGTATCAGAATAATCATAACTGTATTTAAAATGGTGCCCTGTTTGGTCCTGGTTTAGCTTTGATTTTAGACCTATTTTATGTGTTTTTGAATTTAGACTAGGCCTGGTTTTGGTCCCCGTTGTTTCAGACTTTATTTACCGTTATTTCTGTTCTTGTTTTACTTCAGAGAGCTTTTCTCTCGTCAGATTTGAAACTGTGGTTAATGCTCATCAAGTCAATCCTACATTAACATCGTATTCCCAACATGACTCTAGTGAAAATGTTTCAAGCAGCTCCTTTTCATTTTAGGATTAACCCAACTTTCCCCAAAGGTAATCACCACAACAAAGTCTTCCTCTAATCAGCACAAACACTTCTCCCTAAATCCACATCTGGGGTTTGACTAGTAATTAACTCAGAGAATATTACCTATTGAGAGCATTTATCCACGTTTCACTGAGTAATTTTTTGGCAGAAGCTTGAAATCCTCGCCACCGTGAGATCATAAATTCTAATTTTAAATCGGCTCGTCCTGACTCCCCACCAACACGCACCTGTCAGGTATCACTCCGTCTCCGTCGTCAGTCTGTTTACCGTTCCAGCCGCTTTTCTCTGCCAAATTATCCCTGATGAAATTTAATTAAGTCCTCACCAACAGCAACGAAATGAGCAAAACGGAGACGGTGAGGGACGGAGGGATCAGTGGTGACATAATCCTTCAATAATCCTTCTGATGTTTTAACTCATTGATTATTAAGCGGCACAAAGGACTATTTTATTGATATTTGGCAAAGCGTAAAAGCTCATGACCTTCTTGGATTACAATTTCTTACATGAATCGATTTTGTTAGGATTAGAATTCGTTTTAATGGCACAAACTGGTTTATGTGGTAAAGCCCGAGGTCAAATAGATTCTGCCCAACACCAGGCACAAATAGAACAGTAATATTTTATGGCAAACAAAATACTGATAGGTTACATTAAATCAAAGTTGGAGTTTGGAGTTTATTTGTAATTATTTCTGTCTCATTAAACACTGCATCTAAGCATTGACAATATTTATCCATGTTTCATTTACTGCCCATTTCTCTATTTTTATCTTTTTTGAGCTGTTTTTGTTTAAAATAAGACATATTTTCAACAGAATAACCCATTTCCTTGGTTTATTTCCTTGTTCCTTCGTTGTTGACGTCAGTGTCGACCAATGGGAGCGCTCCTTTTTACCTGAAGTGAGCTGTGATTGGACAAAATCCCACTGTCATCTATTAAAATCCTTAATTATAAAGACTAGATCACGTCTTAAGGTCTCATTTTTTCACAGATGATTCCTGTTACAATAAACTTTAGGAAATCCAACTGAAAAACTAAATGCAACAGTAAAAAAAAATCAAATAATGAACTTTTAACTCTGAGTTCGGCGTCAGATTGTTGCGATCTCACACCTCGTTTACAATTGTGTGAATGTATTGCCAATATTTATCCACAGGTTTGTTTTTTTATGTCTATTTAGTCGCCTAAAAACGTGATTTACTGTGGAAGAAGAGCCCAAATTTTAAGGAAAACTCACACACGTCAAACAGTAAAGAACCTGAAGAGTGTGAGTCGAGGTCGGACTCACGACGACAGGAGACACACAGACGAAGATGGAAAGGATGCTGATAAACAGAAAATGTGATGGAGAGGAAGGAGAGAGGAAGACTGTCTGATGGACAAGTGTGATCTGTGAGTCATTTATCCACACAACACACACACAACACACACACAACACACAACAGCCACTGCAAAACACACTGGAAGAGGCACTATACACTCTCAATTTTACATTTCACATTTATCTCAAATTATCTTTATTGGTTTGACCTCACTTTAATTTAAGTTGTTCTTATGTGTTGATTATATTTTGTAAATTAGGTCTAGTTCTCTAGTGGTTTATAGACTGGAAGAATGGGAAATAGAGGGTTGCTCATTTAGTAAATAAAGATTAAGATTGTGAAAGGCATATTTTAAATGATCCCTTTGAAAACGTATTTGTATCTTGCACAAAATCGATATATTTCAAGAATACATGAAGAAGATTCCGGGAGTCAGAGAAGCCATCTTGTCTTCTTTTTCTCTGGAACTTAAGAGCTTTTTTTTAAAGGTAAAATGTGTTTAAAATATGTTAAATAGTGTAAACCAGAATGAACAGGCTCATATTGACAAGATTAGCCAACACTTTAAGGATAAATCATTCTAAATGTTAAAAAAATCACCCAAATAGAGTGTTTATCTAGAACTTTGTGAAAGCATATTGAGCATATCTGATTTTTTTTTGTAGTATGGAAGGAAACACTGTATTTCTTGATTTTAATGTGTCCGTTGTGCCTCTCCTTCCTCTCTTTACGATCCCTAACTGGTTCTTTTGACTAAACAGTGAGTAAATCCAGCCTCTAGCCCTTCAGAAAGTGCTGGATCTCCCGAGTCTCACCTGATCGGGCCGTTTTGATGATGACGGACTGGAAGCCTCCGTTGAGCGCCGACGTGTCGATGATGACCGAGTCGAAGTCGCGGTGCGTTTTGCGGTAAATGAACAGAGCCACGATGACGGAGATGACCAGACACATGATGACGGCGATGACCACTCCCACGTACAGCGCCACGTCGTCTGAGCTGGACGCAGCTGCGAGAACACAACAAATAAGGTCAGATTAGACTCGAAAACTCTGTGGAAAAAATGGGTCAGAGGTCAGTTTCCATCTTTGGTTTGACTTTTCTTGGCTCTGATCCAGTTCCTTAAGTTCGTGATATATGTAGGTTTTAACAAAATGACATTGTTTTCAACCATTTGTGCCAGAATACTAACATTTCCAGTTAATTATTAGCAAAAAAAGGTGAGCTGAGTTGCACATTGTTCAAGTTATAACCTGACAAAAAGTATAAAGGCATGAAAAAAAGACAATAGAGTGAATAAAAGACGAAATATTGCCATTTATGTCTATTTTGGGAGAGATTTGAAAAGCCAAAGTATGTTTTTACACACATTTATGGACTGCCTCAACATTTGGAACATATACAGTTATGTACATAAAAAACAAAAAACAAACAAAACACAAATACTAAAATATTATTAGCATTATGTGAATTATTATAAGTCTGTCCTTAATCACACAGAATTAGTTTGTTTTGGAAAGTCTTACCAACTATTGCACTTGTTTTGGATATATTTGGTAATTTAGCTTGAAATTAATTGAAAATTTGCTAAATGTTTATTATTAAATCAGTATTAGAAAGTTTCATCATTTAAACCCATTTTCTACTGTCAAGGTCAAACTTTTTTTTTGTTTTTACATTGTTTATTTGTTTGTTATTATAGTGATTCATCAGATACCTTTATTCTTTCAGACTTGTACACCATTTTAATTTGAAATACATGCATTTAAAATCATTAAATTTGGTTTTAGTTTATTGTTAAAAGATATCTTAAAGTAAGTATATTAGATTTTTGTTTTTTTCTGTTTTTTTCCGCTAAATTCCCATACAATTTAAATTATAATGAAACAAAAATACATCATTATTTAATGTCTGGGTAAATATGTTGTCGGGTTGGACTTAAATATCTTCGGTGAAGTTAAACTAAAAATGAACTGTTTGCTCTTGATGCAAATTTAGCATTAATGTATGAATATATTAACTAAAACTGTGAATATATTAAACGAAACACTATTTCAAACAGAATGTACCAAATGTAAATGTAATTATTTTAATGCAACAGCCGAACATTTACTCAGTCCTCAGTATTATCATATGAGCGTTTATGGATTGATGGATTTATGGAAGGATTTGTTCATTTGCATCAGACTTCATTTCTGCCCCGGACCACCTTTCACGCACAAAGCACCTCATCTATAGGCTCCATTTGCCATAAAAGTTTAAAGAGCCCTGCAGCCCGAGGAGTAAGATCATTTGTCTAGACCGCGCTGGAAACAGACTCTTTTTCATAAAAAAGAACGGTAGAAACACTTAAATCTTAATAAGGCTGTTAATTATTTTACAAGGGTCCTAACATCCTTTTCCAATCTGCCTCAGACTTTAATGGGGCTTCACTGGGAACAACTGGAGGATTGTCATTCAGCACGAGTCGTTGAAAAGCACTAGAAGATGGTGAAAAGTGAAGAGAGAAGAGACGAGGAACACAACGTCAAAGAACAGGAAGGAAAACTAATAATAAGAGAACACAAAAGGAAAATAATCAACACAAACACCTCTTCAGTTCAATATTAACAACACTGTGCCTGATTTATCAATGAGACGATGATAAAGTGTGCACAGAAATTACAAAAGTGCATTTAGTTTTTGCTGGAGTTTGGATCCTAATCTACTCAGAAGAATAATGAGACAAGTCAAGGAGCTGTATTTAAATTGGTATTTTGCATGTGTTATTAGTGTGAGACATGGAGAGAGTGAGGAATGAGCAAAATTAAAACAAGCTCTTTTTCATTTTTTTTTTGCAAGTAACGCTTCTTAAAATAACACTGTCAAAAACCAACACCAGCAAGGTTCAGATCAGGGCAGATAGAAGGTCTGTCTTGTAAGGAGGTGATCTTTTTTTTTCCATTAGGCTGGTGTTAGAAGTGAAAAGAGCAGAGTCAGAAAGGTTTATTAAAATTGGGCAAATGCACGTCCACAGACTGATGCAGGAATTAAAGATTATTATTTGAAATTATTGTGCATTTGTCTTTACACTTACATCTTCACTCACAAATAGCGAAAAACAAACCCATCTCTGTCTGCACCAAGATCTTAAAGATAGACACCTCTTGAAAGCTGGAAACTTTATTGCCAGGAATGAATCTATAAATCTGGTCATGACACTATAAAACAGTAAAAAAGCTCTGTATTTTGGTCTCAAAAAGTCACTCAAAATCTTCCCTGTTCACAGTTCAGCTCATTTGGAACCATTTGAAACAATCAGTGTTGCTGTTCTCCATAAATATGTGACATATGGGGCTCCCGGTGGTTCACCTGAGAGAGCTGCTGGCGCCCGGCCCGGGAATCGAACCCATGACCTTCGTGCTGTGAAGCAGGGGAGCTAACTACGCTGCCCAATGGGTTATTTCTGGATTTCTCTTTCCTTTCTTTGGGAAACAGCTCAAAAAATCTCTCCAAGGACCTTTAGAATATTTTGTTCTTATAAAATGACATGAAACACCAAAGTTACAGTGTTTTAATGCATACACCTTTTTTTTTGGAACATATTTAGTTTTTTGAATCATTAAGAAATGGGGTTACGTGAGGAAAACACAGGAGAATATCAAATAAGAAGGGTCTAGAATAGAAGGAGAACGGAGATTTAACAAATGCAGCGTATGAAAAAGAAGCAGAAGCAGAAGGATAAGTTAAAAGTGGAAAAGGACTGAATGAAAAGCATGAGGCTAAAAGTCAAAATGCTTTAAAAACCTCAAAGCGACAAAACAAACAAGCCCACATCCTGAACATGAAAGAGTCTGTTCAACTTTTTCGGCTGAAGTGGTTGTATAACAGTGTCCTGTGTCGCTTGTGGAAAGGGATTTGTCTGTCTTTATTAAACCCTCCACAGAAACGTATAGGGCCGCTCCGTTTTTAATCCACCCTTAAAGTTGAGAGGCAGATAACAGGCTTTTAGCTGCAGTCATTTTCCGAAGGATTTGTCGCATCACGAGCTCAGAAAGCACCGACTTGATTACGACTGAAGGAAGCCTTTGATGAAAACACAGCATTGTACAGAGTCCCACTGAGAACAGAGGTCAGATGTTATTTACACAGGCTCCACTGGAGGGCGCTGTGGGCCACTTTAAGAGCCTCCAGGGAGCCACCAGTCCCAGTGTGTTTGAGCCAGACAGGTCCTGAACAATGATGATGAAATATTTTACTCTTTCTCTTGAATAAACTTCACTAAACTGGCTTCTGTAAATATTTTTGTCATTCATATTAAATTGAGAAAATGGTTCTTTGCACCGAGGTTTGATCTGAGAGTTTTCACCAGCGACAACATCAAGTAAAACCCTTTGAGTTTTCCATGTCTTTAAAAAAAAAAACGAGACTTAAAGCTTTGTAGTTTAATCACTTTCTGTTCCGTTACGACTGCAGTGGACAAACTAAGCACTGCGTGAAGAGAAGCACGTTCACATTCCAACAAAACACGTTTCGTTTATAAGTTTCTGAAGCAAAATGACTCCTTTTCTGTCGGATTGGGGAAGCTTAAGAAGTGTGAGGTGCTTTACTGACTTAGGGTTAATTAGACACTTGAAAACAAAGAGTAATATTCCCAAGAAATGGAGGTCCTTGAATGCAGCGCAATCACTCGGGTCACATTTAGATCACATTAGTCTCAAGGTACAGGGACTTTTCCACTGGTTTTACACAAAGTCAGTGTCATTCAGCTTTTGTGAAATTAAAAAGAAATGCATTTAGTGTCTACAGTACATTGCATTGGGAACTGGTGCAGCTCTTTGAATTTAACGTTCAGGAACACAGAAATAATCCAGAAATCCAGGATTTACTCGACTCTTTAGATTCATTATTGACAAGACATCCACGTTTTTGAAAGACTACTTCAAATGAGACTGATCAGAGGAAACACAAGCCTCAAATCAATCAAAGCCAGTTATTTGAGTGTCACCCAAATCAAAATAACATCACTGCCTTCATTCTGGAAATCAAAAGGACATCTTTGATAAAACCCCACCAATAAGTCACGCCAAAAATGTGTTAGAGGCATGTAAATCTAACATAAATGGGCTTTAGGTTGTTAGTGTCTTACGAAAGCTTTAAAAATGAACTGGATTGACCCAACAACTGAAAACTCCATCATCTTCTCTCTCATGATTTCCTTGGTTTTGTGAACGTCGTGTGAACGTAAAATGAAGTTTAAAAAAGAAACAAGGAACCTTCTAGATCCGTCGTGTCAAAGTCAAACTGGTGAGGAGCAGCGATAGTAAATAAGAAGCATTTCAGGACTGTGATAAATCCTGCTGAAACCTGTTCAAATCCAACTTAAACCTGCTCGAAACCAACTAAAACCTGTTAAAGTCCATATAAAACCTCCTTTAATCCAACTAAAACCTGTTCAAATCCAACTAATACCAGCATAAATCCAACTAAATCCTGTTCAAGTCCATATAAAAACCTTTCAAATCCAACTAAAACCTGCTTGAATCCAACTAAAACCTGTTTAAGTCCATATAAAACCTCCTTTAATCCAACTAAAACCTGTTCAAATCCAACTAAAACCTGTTCAAGTCCATATAAAAACCTTTCAAATCCAACTAAAACCAGCTCAAATCCAACTAAAAGCTGTTTAAGTCCATATAAAACCTCCTTTAATCCAACTAAAACGTGTTCAAATCCAACTGAAATCTATTCAAATCCAACTAGAATCAGCTCAAATCCAACTAAAACCTGTTCAAATCCATATAAAACCTGTTTACATCCAACTACAACCTGTTTAAGTCAATATTAAACCTTATAAAATCCAACTAAAACCCAAAAATATTACCAAAAAAAAGTAAAAGAACACTTAAGAAAGGAGTTCTGTTCTTTTTTCTTTATTGTGTCCATGTTGTGTTAATGTGTGTGGTCTTTGTCTCCAGAAAGACTTCATCACATTTATATCGTTTGAAGCAGAACATAATGAATGCAGATGTTTCCACACAGGTGCACCGCACGCTGCAATTAAGCCATTAACTTCCCATCATGCACTGGGGGAAGATGATGAGGAGGTTGAGCTGATTGAGTTGGCATCAAGACGAAGAGGAGGAGGTGACGTGAGTGGATTCGAGAGAGGGTTCACGGCCGGGGCACGAGCAGCAGCAACACAACAGACACACACTTCTACAGGAGACAACACACTTCTACAGGAGACAACACACACTTCTACAGGAGACAACACACACTTCTATAACAGACGACACAACACACACTTCTACAGGAGACAACACACACTTCTACAGGAGACGACACACACTTCTACAGGAGACAACACACACTTCTATAGGAGACAACACACACTTCTACAGGAGACGACACACACTTCTACAGGAGACGACAAAACACACACTTCTACAGGAGACAACACACACTTCTATAGGAGACGACACACACTTCTATAGGAGACGACACAACACACACTTCTACAGGAGACGACAACACACACTTCTACAGGAGACGACACAACACACACTTCTACAGGAGACGACACAACACACACTTCTACAGGAGACAACAAAACACACACTTCTACAGGAGACGACACAACACACACTTCTACAGGAGACGACACACACTTCTACAGGAGACAACACACACTTCTACAGGAGACAACAAAACACACACTTCTACAGGAGACGACACACACACACACACTTCTACTGGAGACGACAAAACACACACTTCTATAGGAGACGACACAACACACACTTCTACAGGAGACGAACAACACACACTTCTAGGAAAAAAACACACACTTCTACAGGAGACGACACAACACACACTTCTACAGGAGACAACACACACTTCTACAGGAGACAACAAAACACACACTTCTACAGGAGACAACAAAACACACACTTCTACAGGAGACGACACAACACACACTTCTACAGGAGACAACACACACTTCTACAGGAGACAACACACACTTCTACAGGAGACGACAAAACACACACTTCTACAGGAGACGACACACACACTTCTACTGGAGACGACAAAACACACACTTCTACAGGAGACAACAAAACACACACTTCTACAGGAGACAACACACACTTCTACAGGAGACAACACACACTTCTACAGGAGACGACACACACTTCTACAGGAGACGACACACACTTCTACAGGAGACGACACAACACACACTTCTACAGGAGACGACAAAACACACACTTCTACAGGAGACGACACACACTTCTACAGGAGACGACACACACTTCTACAGGAGACAACACACACTTCTACTGCTGCAGTTGCAAGAAACATGAAATTAAAGGTTTAACAGACACTAGACGATACACTAATTAAACAAAAACACAATTAGCCTCCATTGTTTTATAATAACCTCTATTGTACGTAAAGGAAAGTGGACAGTGTTATGAAAAACAACTGTAATTTGCTTATTTGCTTTAAAAACTTTTCCATTGTAGAATATGGCTCCCAATCATCCCACCTTTATGCTCTCTTGCTCTCTGCTTGTACACATAATAACTGCAACAAAACCCATTAGAGTCCAGAGCTCAATAGAAGTGATTACATGAGTCATCACTATATCTTGGTGAGTAAACACTATTTTAATAAAACACACCATTTTCAGTGAGAAAGCTATTCAAGGCTGCAAAACTATTATTTAAAAGCTCTGGCTGATGCTGGAATTAATGATGAGAATTTCAAACATTGAAAGTGAGCAGCTGCTTTTTAAATACAGCCTGCTCTCAAGGTCCTTTCGTTTGTCTGAAGGGAATAGAACAGGATAATCCTCTTAACACTATGATCTTAATTATGATCGCCATCTTCCTGCTCCGTTTAGCAAAACTTTATCTCGAAGGACTACGAAGTCAGGACATGTCTGAAAGTTTCCCGGCCCGTTTCGTTTGTTGTATTTTGTCGGGTTACTTTGGGAGTTTGTGAGAGGATCTGTTACTGACGGCCTTCGGGTGCGTTCAGGGTCTGTCTTCGTGAATCTGTCACAGCTCTGCCTCAGATTCAGGAAGCACACGTCTCGTTGGTCTGTGTAACCTACATATGACAAAACAAATCTTATTTACTCTCAATCTGTCTGCAGTAATCGACACATGCACAGACGTTCATATTCATACAGCGGTAATAGCAACGCAGAGTCATGCTATTGTTTGGAAGCAACGTAGGATCAAGGTGTTGCATTCAAGTTCAATTTATGTGTAGACCACAAAGCTGACCAAAGAGCTTTACAGAAGAAAAACATAAAAACATACACTGAATATAATACAGTTTTGTATAAAAGACAGAAGTTAACCTTGCGCTGCAGCTGGACTCTCTCAAGATTTGTGAGTTTCCAAGCTCTCTTAAATCCATCTTGTATCGCTCCGAGTAAACAACTTGAGTCAAACCGTGGACTCACCGGACTCTTTTGACCAATGATGTTGCAGCACTAACAGGAGGGGTTTAATTTGAAGAAAGCAACTATCACTCTCTTCTCTTTGTTATCAACATGACTACGACAAAAGACGTTAGCGTTGATGCTGCTATCGACTCAGTTTTATCAGAAGTAGAGAGTATTTCTTCTTTGAAAGAAGCACAAACATTGTTACGTCATATCGTTGCTGTGATTGGTTAAAGAAACCTCATGCTAAGCGGATACTAGTTGTTTCATCCAATCAACACCAAGTTTTCAACAGAAGGAGCCTCTCTTTTGCAAACGCTTTAAACAGGAGCCTTCAGATGGTCCAGTGAAACAGACGATGATCTGTGGAGCAGTTCTATCTGGAGTCAGGTTAAGATCAAGTAAGAATAAGAGCAACCCATTTAAAAACTACCGTATAACAGCAGTCAGTACATTAAGAAAAACATACATTTTTATCAAGGACTTAAAAGCAGACAAAGAAGGGGCCAATCTCTAGAGCAGGGTCTTCCTAATAAAAGCCTGGTTAGAAGATCTTAAACTTCTGGATGAGGAACAGTACTGAAGGAGCTGGATTATGTAAAGCTTTAAAAACAAAGAGTAGAATTTTGAAGTCTATTCTCTGCTGGAGTTGAAACCAGTGAACAGATCTGAGAACAGGAGTGATGTGTTCACATTTAAATCACTTTAGAAAGAGTCTGGCCGCAGCAGTCGACTAAACTGTTTATTTATTTAAAAGGCTGTGTCACAAATCCTCATTTTGATTTATTCAGTTATGACCACTCAAATCGATAGGGGTCAAAGGGGAACTGGAGACTATCCCAGCAGCTTTGGGTCAGAGGCTCCACTTAATCTAGTTATCACCAAAACTAAAATCAATCCATTTAGTTCTGTCCATCGGTAAAAAGCCACAGTCCACAGAACGTTCATCTGGAAGTGTTCACATTTATCCAAGAGAACCGCATTAAAGGAGCAGCCACCTTTTAAGGGTTTTTAATGAGTAAGGTCCAAGTAACTCTTTGTGCTCGTTCTACACACAATATCTTTTTATTTTAAATCATAGTCCTGCTTGGCTTTGATAGAACGTGACCCAAGTTCATATAAAACCTGTTCCAATCCAGCTGAAATTTAATCGAATCCAACTAAAACCTGCTCAAATCCAACTAAAACCTGCTTAATTCCAACTGAAATCTAATCAAATCCAACTGAAACCTGTTCAAATCCAACTAAAACCTGTTTAAATCCATATAAAACCTCCTTTAATTCAACTGAAACCTGTTCAAATCCAACTAAAACCAGCTTAAATCCAACTAAAACCTGTTCAAGTCCATATAAAACCTTCTCAAATCCAACTAAAACCAGCTCAAATCCAACTGAAACTGGAACAAATCCATACAAAACCTGTTAACATCGTGTTTGAGCTGAACAATGTTTGAGATAAATCAACCCTGATGATTGTGATGATCAAGAACATGGCGTCATTATAAATTTACAAATTCTAATTAAGGTCACGACTCTTCTAAATAACAGTGGGTTTGCTCTTACTAAAGGTTGTTATATGTGCATGTCTTGATACACTTTAAGAAGGCTTCAGTTTTAAACTTGGACACTTCAGCCCTTTTCTTCGATAAAAATCACAAATACATACATCCATCTTCACAAAACGTGCCTCTCTTTAATGTAACCTGAGGCATTATTTATCTACTGCTCCACATGAAAACATTAGGCTGTAAAGCTTGATACTAGCGTCACATTTGTACAAACATCATGGCAGTGTGTCACAGGATTAATGTCTTTGCTGCGCGACAACCTCCCGCTGTGACCAACGCACACTGTGTACCACGTCTTTATTGAACTGCCCCACACCTCTCTTTTTATGTCTCTGCAATATGTTTACCATTTTTCCATTTCCCTTATTTGTCAGCAGTCTATTCCCTTTGTGTCTTCTCATTTCATTGCGCTTCCGTGTGAAAAAGCAGAGTGCATTTTGCAATAAAAAAACAGTCTAGTCCAGTAATGCTGATGTTCTTTTAGTGTCTGACAGACCTTACATAATCCTCGGTGTGTGTGTGTGTGTGTGTGTGTGTGTGTGAGACCAGATGAATGCATGATGTTCTGGGACCCCTGAGTGTGTGTCTAAGCGTGGCCCGGGGCTGCTCTGCGTGAAGGCGGATTGACAAAAATGAGCGTTGATAGAATGAGGAGCTGACTAAGGACTGATAGGTGCAGGGCTGTGTTCATTTGGACGTGCATTCAGGCGAGCTGCTGCACACACACACACACACACACACACACACACAAATGCATATTGACTTTTATCTGCAAGTCCACTATCACCTGTCCTGTCCTCACTTGTACTTGACAAGCGCTATCATGTCCAAAGCGCTCACCCGCACGCCCGCCTAAATTGGATTTAGATTAAAAATATGTGCCTTTCACTGAGCACGGCAGAAAGGAATCGGATAAACAATAAATCACCTGGGAAGAGAGGAATACAAGCAAACAGCGGCTGGTGATATGTGACGGATCTCGAGAACGGAGAAGGCCACACAGCGGTGACACATAAACATATGAATGTATAATGTGTAAGTGAATGTCACTGAATGGATTTAAACCCTCCGTAAGAGAAGAGGACCGCCAATAAAACATCTTCACTCTTACAGGACACTCTCCATCAACCTAAAGACAATACATATGTGTCAATATCAGTCAGAAATGGGCTGTAAATAAATAAAATGCCTCATAATAACACTTGTGTGATTCATTACAGCAGCAACAGTGACAAAAACAACAATCAACGACCCTAAGAATGGTATTATTATGAGTATTATGAGTAGTTGGTAGTATCAGCAGTTTTCACAGGTTAAAGGGACAGTTGGTGTTTTGTGAATATGTTTTTATTAATAGTTTTATTTCCTACAGTAGATAGTGAGGTTGTTCTAAACTACTTCAGTGTCCTTTTAAATGTGTGATCCAGATCCAATCTATGACAGTCTATTTCTGCAGACAGTTCTTAAACACTAACTTCAGTAGCACTTATTCATATCTGGTGTGAATGTAACATTAACGTGGGCATTTTAGCACAAAGAGCAATGTTTACTGGCGTCTTTTTTGCTAATTTACGCATTACCTAACCTTCCAACATAAGACATGCATTAACATTAGCGTAAATGTGTCCATACTTTACCTCTCCATAGACCAGCTCACTCTGTTAGTAATAAAAGAAACATTTAAAAGGCAAGATTGGATGCTTACTTTGCACAAAATGAAAGAAAAAACTGGGAGGCCTGGCTATACTTTGAGGGAAAAGCCAAAGAAGTGACCTTAAAAAAGTCAACCTACTTTAGAGAACACTATTTCTTTAAGTCTGGACTGTATCCTGATCCTATGTAGTGATGTGGAGGGTAATAATGTAGGTGTATCTAACTGCACAAGCCTCTGTGACTCATGAAAACGCAGAAACACCTCACTTCTCCGATTACACCGCCGCCTCCGGTCGTCACAGATCTCCCTCTGACGATCTTCTGAGCCCGTTGTCGTTCTTGTAAAAGCGTCCAAAACGGAGAACTCTCGCCTCTACCTTCCTTTGTGATCTGCCTCCAACGGGATTCTGGACAATCGCTATTTGAAACAGACTCAGCTGGCTTTTTGATGTGGCTTGGCGCAGACACGTAAACGCCACCCGTGCTGCCCCCGCTGGCACACATCCGCCCTCAGGAAGTGCCAGGGAACGAGACGAGAGGGAACGGTCTCCGCTGCCAAAACAGGAGTCACTCTGGAGTCACTTAAGGCAGGAGCGGGATTTATTTGGTCTCAAACAAGTCTCTGTTGCACCGAGAAGCCCTCCCTGTACACTTCATCAACGTAGCTGTTTATCTAAAGCAGAACCAGCGTTTTCACTGTAAAATGAGAACTTCTAAAGCATTATGATCACTCCCTGACTTTAAAAAGAAAGAGTCGTCCTTTCATTTCATTCTTTTTCATAGTTCCTTGTTACTTTAATCTACAACTTTAATTTCCTCTGACCCCTATTCTCAGTTAAGATACAAAATACAAACTATGTGCACAATACCAACAGAAAAACTGGAAAATATAACAGCTTTCCTCGTTCCTGGTGATGTTTCCACTGCAGTCGCTATTGATAATAACATAAAGGTGATATTAATCTGTTCCAAAATTAAGAGAATTAACTAGATTAGCTCATTTAGTTGTCAAATTAAAGATGTAAGCTTCACTTTAAATCAGTTCCTCTCATCATAAAGTAGCCCAACAACTCTGTCACTTCCTGTTAAGTACTTTAAGTAATTCCTTTAGTAATAGTTAATTAATAATTTAGTAAGTATTTATTTATCTGGCGACTTTTTACTTTTACTCCCGTCTTTTTAACACAAATTTCTACTCCTTACATCGTCAAAACAGCCTCTTTACTTTTAAAACCTCTGCACACGACGTAAAAGATGTAACTAAGAGGAGAGAGGAAGTCAAGCCCCGCCAAAATAAGAAAATAAAAGAAGGCACAATTACAACACTGGTTTAGTCTTGATTATTCTGGCTGAAACTTGAAACCTAAACTGAAATAAACTACAGATTGTTAAAGAAAGAGTTATTGCAGAGTTTTCACAAATAGCTAAATGATTTTTCCTTTTTTTTCCTTTTACTTTTAAACTTTTACTCCACACATCATTTGAACTGAGTGCTATTCTTTGATGGTGTTGTGCCCAGTTTACATCACAAACTAATCCAGAACTGTCACTGACGGAAACAATACAACATACATTTGCTTTTTTAGGCCTTTTGTTTTAGAGCCATATGTTTGTACCAAAACAGACAGAGCAGCTGCTACTGACAATAACAAAAAGTTCCATTAGTGAAATCACAGAAATGCTCGGCTGCTCTGATTCTATTAATACACTGACCTTTGAAAAAGCAATCCAAAGACAAGCATATGTTTAGCAGCTGACATTAAAAAGTGGATGCTCATAAATGTCTCAAAAGTCATGCCGCTATTGTGCAAAACTTATATTTATGGAAGAAAACTGGAGTCTAGTGAAGAGAGGCTGGAGTAAACAGTAAAAGGAGGTTGTTTCTGGTTTATTTTTTTATTAAATTCACTTTTTTAAAATGTCCTGCTTGTATTTAACCCAATGTAGACAATTAGAAAATCAAACAGCTAATGCTAATAAACACTGGCATTTGAGAAAACATTGTGAATTTGAGTTTATTTGTTTGCTTTTCTTCACCCGAAAAAGGTTTCTCCGCTGTCCAATCAACTTCTACTTTAGTGTTAGCTCCATGTTTTGGAAAGTGTCCCACTCTGATGTCACTGATCAGTCTAAATCTGTGATAATATTTAATAGTAATAACAATAAATATACTGAAGATGCCTTTGACCTCCAAACAGGATCCTTTTCAAACGGCACGGTTTAAGTGAAATGTTAATGTCACACAGAATAAAAATGTCAGATCAAAACAGGAGAAATTTGAGAAGTTGTAATAAATGTGACAGAGGGAAATAAAGAAATACCAGTGTCTTAGTCCTGCATCAACTCTGTACAAATATTAAAACATGATTAATTAGTATATATTAACTTGAAAACAAAGGCAGACTGTGTGCTTCCAAAGAAAGATACAAGTCATCTATGATCAGAGAGAAAAAATCACTTTTGAAACGCGTGAAGCTGTTAGTGTGATCCAGGCTTCAAAGCGAAAACACGACGAGACAAATGAGAGCGAAATGAAAGTCAAAGATATTCAAATGAGAAAGAGTCAAAGGAAAATGAAGGGTGATAAAACATAAAAAGGTGGACTCACATGTTATTCCCAAACCACTCTTTTCTCTGGGTTCGGCCGACGTCTGAGACAATGAACCTTTGGACACGAGAGAAAAGGAGGAGGTGGCGACACAAAACACGACAAATGAAATATGAAACAATAAAATGAGACAAACAGAAACATATGCAGACAAAATAACATGCTGTTACTCTTCGTTCACGTCCACGATGCTGTGTTTACATCAGTGTTTAATCACATCTGCTTTAACGGTATTTGTGTTTATATTACTGCAGTTTTTACATCTAAATATGCACTAAAAACTGGGATTGTTCGACTGTGATAAAAAGAACTGTGAAAAATAAGAATGAAGTAATAACACAGTCACTCACTAAAATATTTAATATGAATATGCACCACTGTTTGCAATTATTCCTGTTTGTTGCTCAAATTAATTGCGCCTGATGGGATTAATAAAGTCATCTGAATCTGAATCTATTCATGTATTTATGTAAAAACAAAACATAATGTGCAATCCCACTGAAAGTTAACGCAACAGAATTTCAAGGATGTTGTCTGCGCTTTAGTTTATGACGTATTCTTGTTGTTTTCATCGAACCGGGACGTCCAGACTGCACCGGGACGTTTAGCAGCGGCTCCGAGGCCTCAGTTCTCGGTCGGATAAAGGTTCAGCTCCAGGTTTGAGGAGAGTTCCTGCCTCAAGGGTCTTTGGGTCTGTTTTGGCGATGCATTTTATAGATTGGTTCGGTTTGGTGGAAAAGATTTAGTGGAATCTGACACAAGAGTCCAAAACAAGAATGTGTGGGCGCTCCCAAAGAGAGTTAGTATTCAGGACGAGCTGAAGGGACTGTGTCTGTCCCGGGAACGTCTGGGTTTTCCAACAGCTGTAAAAAAAATGTCTGAGCTTCCTTGCTTGGACTGCTGCCTCTGTCCAACCTCAGTCGAGTGGAATATTGGAAGATTTGACATTACTTGACCTTTATTTAACCAGAAAAGTTTCCAGGGGAGGCCTAATGTTCATGTTTTTAGTGCTCCAACGGAACACACAGGACAAAAACTGGATGTTTGTTTGAATAACGATGAATCACGAGTCAGGAATAAACAGTAAATAATGAGCAAATGATGGAGGTGATCTTTAAATGACAGATAAATGTTGGCGATGGTGAGACACGGAGGCGTGGGGAGTTGTTCTGGAGCTGTACACATCAATAAAACCGCTCTAAACCTCAGTGTGAAATATTACAATAATGATTTCAGCTCGCAGACTTGTTCTCATTCACAGTTCTCAGTCACGAAAGTATATCGTAACATCTTACTTCAGGGACGTTGTTTGTGAATGTAAACAGTCATATTCTAAGAGAAAGTTGGGAAAGATTGAACAGCTTCTCAAGGATTTACTCTAGTTTATAGTAAATTTTGGCTTCAATTCAAATGTGTTCCTCACAGAGAGACAACTTTTCTTGCACTTGTGAGAGGTTACAGTAGAAAGTGCTCTTCTAGACGCAGGGTAAACAAAACCCTCTTATCGACCTGTACCGGGCCGCTCCAGTGGAAACAAGGCTTGAGGTCCACACATTAACACAACACGTCACATAAACCTACTGAATACCAAACTATACTGTAAAAGAAAGAGAAATTATAGCACATTAAAAGAATAAACCCTCCAGTATTCATGTAAAACAAACAGCTTTTGTGTTTATACTGGTGCCATCTTTGGAAATAACTAAACCTGCTTATAGTATATGGTGTAGATGTATATAGACACTCAAAATACCTCACATAATTCATTAAACTGAAGCTAATCATATGAAATTGTTCCACTTTTCTCTTTGTTTTCTCTGGTGGCCTTTACCACAAAGTCTGTGTCTGTGTTGGGGCTGTTTTTATATTAATTTCCTTATTTTATTCCTCATTTTCAGGCATCATTTTGTAAATTTGCTTAAATTTGTGTCACTTTAGCCTCATTTTAAGTCCCGTTTTGGTCCCTTTAATCCTGTTTAGTGTCATTTTGTGGTGCAATTCCTTGCTATTACAGATCTTTAGAATAGTTTAGTGCCTTTTGTCTCTGATTAATCACCTACATAATGTATCGGAGGGACAAATAAAACATTGCAAAGGGCTACATTTGGCCCAGGGGCTTTAGGATATTCCCATATTGTAGTTGCCAGACTATCTGAGGACCTTTGGCTTCAGTAAAGGTATGTTCTACTCAAATAGCACGGCGCTAATATAATGCTCAGAACAAAAATAGTGAGCAGATGGCGTTGGCGTAACCTTCGGGACACTTCGCTGATAAAGATGCGGTCTGGTTGTGAGCCGGCGTCATCATCATCATCATGAAGCACATCATCTCTTTGTCATCTTCTCGTGTATCAGTTATTTACAAACAGCGCTTCATCAGATTTGTTATCTTTGACTCAGACGACACGGAAACCTTATTTATCACATGACGGCGCCGAGCAGACGGCGCGCTGATTAATGGCTGAGTAAGTAGCGGCGACATTCATCATATTCTCATTAGAACACAGTTGTACAAATAGGAAAACACGGCAGAAAAATGCGAGTGAGTGATTTAGTAAGTGCCGGGGCAAGCTTAATGGAAAGGAGCGCGGTAAATGAGGACAATCAAAGAGCGGAAAATGGCTCCCGCAGAGTGAAGTGGCACGGAAACGGGAGGTGATTAGCGGCACAATGAGACGACGCAGAAAGGTGAGGAAAGGGTCTGATTGGTGGATTCTCTGCTGAACACAATCTGTAAATGTCTGATTTGAACAAGTGACAAATGACTTTCATGCAGTATTTTGATGTCATTTCATTTAAAGCCCAAAAATACATATTCTCCCTTTCATTTTGATGTTTCTTAGACGTGAGATCAGTAGAATCATGTCCATCTCACTGATAAATTACCCTCAGATGGACAGAAATATCCAAAAGTGAGACTCTTTATCAAACAACACACAGAATAAAGAAAAACAGAGTCGTAAAATACACTAAAATGACCCTAATGTTTCAGAAGACGTGCTCTTTCTTCCAAACTTGCCGTCTTAAACATCTCTCAGCACCAAATAAAGACGGTGCTGCGGCTGCGTTTGAACAAAGAGGGATAAAAGTAACGCAGGACGGCTTTAAGGTTGTATTTCTGTGATCTAAAGGTGAATGGTGTAGATTAGATTGAAGTCATGTCCAAATGCAGGTGAGTTTAAACAGGCTGCTTGAGCCAGAAGTGAAATAGCACAGTTGATATGTGGTCATTACAGGAGGAAAAGTGGTTCTGTGTTCGACTCCAGACTGAGCTCGGGTGGGTTTTCTCCTGGTAACCCCGACCAACTTCAAAAAACATGCACTGTAGCCTCAGAGAGAAGGTGAGAATAAAGGGTAACTCAAGTTTAAAAGTCTATTACCTGATTTTTGCATTTAGTTGAATCTCCTAAAGTTTATTGTAACAGGAATCATCTGAAAAAATGAGACCTTAAGACGTGATCTAGTCTTTATAATTAAGGATTTTAATAGATGAGAATGATCAGGATTTTGTCCAATCACAGCTCACTTCAGGTAAAAAGGAGCGCTCCCATTGGTCGACACTGATGTCAACAACGAAGGAACAAGGAAGTAAACCAAGGAAATGGGTTATTCTGTTGGAAATACGTCTTATTTTAGTGAAACTGCTCAAAAAAGATAAAAATAGAGAAAAAGGAGCAAATGAAACATGGATTAATGTTGCTTTGATGCAAAAACAAGACAATTGTTAGATAATTCCAGGATCACTCCAGTCTACAACAAAAGTTTCAGGTCAATTCTAAACTTTTTTAAAATAAAAGAAGCAGGAAAGATTAGTACGTTAAGTCATTGGTTTGACTTTTCTGTGTTGGATTTGCTTGTTGTCCTGTTAACTTATTAAACTATTAACTCTAAATTACTTTCAGGAACGAACGTCTCTTAGTGTCAGTCTGTGATTAACTGGTAAATGTTCAGAGTAGACTCCAGTCATAACGTCTAGCAGTCAAACTGAATGAATAAACCTTTGCTGTACCTCTATGTATTTCTATAAAGGAATCACTGCTCCATTAATCCATTTAGTTGCACGGCCCAAGATTTTAAGCGACAAATGACTGAGTGAAGTAAGAGCATTCTGTCTCGTGAAGGACCTTTCTCTTGTGGTGCATTCAAAGCCCTAAGCCTGCGTTAATATGGATAAGATATAGGTTCACACATGGCTCCAGTTTGTGGTTCATGAAGCGGCTGAGGCTTGTTTGTGAGTGTTTATCTCGAGCCAGAGGGAAGCAGATCGAGATGATTTAATACATTGTCTGCGCCGAAGCAATGGCATAATATCCCATAATCCTCGGCAGAGCTCTGGCCCGGGGCAGATTATTGACAGGCCTTACTGTATCTGTGCTGTTGTGTACAGTGTTGGTGAGGAACACTCCCTCTTCTATAGATCTAGACTCATTTCCTCTCATTGATTTTCTGTCGTTAAAATGACTGGGGTTTATGTCAGCACTAATGTTTCTGCTGCTTCCTTTTGCATTAAAATAAATCCATAAAGTGGGAGTGTCTTCAGAAGGTATGGTGAACTATATCCTTTTTATGACATAAATTATAAGCCTGGAAAAGCATACCCACTCAGTTCTCAAATAGAAATGGGTCTGGAGTCACTTTCTTTCACAGCAGCTTCCACTTTGTCTTCATCTTTATCTTAAAAGTCTTTCAAATTGGGTCAAAAATGTACTTTATTCTGGATCCATTGGTATTGCTCCTGAAAACTGAGGCCAACCTGCGGCTGTGGTTCCTACTTTTTTCTTTTGACAGGAATATTTTAGTAGAATCTGAACAACTTTTTTATTGGTGCATGAGGATGCAGTTTTAATTTAATTTAATTTAATTTACTGTAAAAAACTGCCAACTGTGGAGACAATGAAGCTAGAAGAACACAGAAACATAATGGTACAAACATATTGGAGAGTATTTAAGGGTTAAAACATACACTGTACAAAAAAAAATGGGGAAAAGAGAGAAATTTACAATAAAAATGGCTGCTGCCGTTGCCAGTTTTTCAAAAAATATGTGAAAAAAGACCAACTCAACCAGATATTGTTACGTGTTTTTTGTTAATCAATGCCATGTGATCTGCCTATTACCTGCTTAACGGTTGCATTTTAATCACTGTTATTAAATCCATTAAAAATAAAGTTCAAAGTGTTTCTGATTCAAGATAATTAAGTGCATTCATTGGTGTAGTTCCAATCCCAGAAAATAAAAATGTGGATAAGAACTCCATTTTGACTTTAATTGTATTATTAAATATGATTATTTATTTTTACCATTATTAGTTTTGATGGACTTTTGAACCCCTTTCCTTTTATAAAATAATACAGCTACATTTTATTTTATGTTTAATTGCTATTTCTTTCTTACACCGTAGAAATACTGCAGTTTGACACATGCTTTATGTCAAAAAAATACCTACATAGTATAAGTACACGAGTCCTGTGTGTCTGGGTTTATAGGAAGTCTGTTTGTTTCTCGATAATGAGCTCTCGTTCTCGTTCCTGTGATCTCATGTGGGTGTTTTTTGTGAATGAAGCGATAAATCTCTGTCGAGGTCGAGGACCGTCTGTTTTAAATAGTCATCGACTTTGTGTTGAAAAGCCACTTGACTCCGGTCCTCGTCTGCCTCGCGGCGCCCACACGTCCCACTCCTCGCTCCGTTCACGCTGCCTGGGTTTATAAAGTCGTCCCGCTCCGTCCTTTTGACCCGACGAGGGCCCTGCAGACGGACCACGAGCCGTGTGTGTGTGATATTTGGACTCTTTCGTATATCTCTCGGCCCGTTGACATTCTGCTGACACATTGATTTGAGTTCTTTGGAGATATTCGCTCAAAGACGCTGTGTTTCTCGAGTGTGACAGTGTACTGGCTGCTTGTAAAGACTGTATCTCCCTTTTTCACTGCCTTTTTGTTGTGAGATATTTCCTCTTTTTTTGTGTAAACAGTCCTTAAAATGCAGTCAGTGTTTACTTGATAAAAAATATAAGTTGAATAAGAAGGTAATAGGTAGATTTACTGTATGATCCTAACGGGATATTACCGTAAATGTGTTTTAGCATCAAAGTAGGAGTTCAGCTCAGGTTTACAGTGGTTTTATCCTTTTAAATTCTGTAAATGCTAATACTGGACCATTATTCTCTTTGCTGTAAATGGGACAAAACATTCCAAATTGAGAGAGTAACACTTCTAATGGGAATAGTAGTATTCACATTTACCCTCTGCTTGTACTTCTCCAGTATTATGCTTTATTTACATGATCAGGGATGCTTTTTGAATGTGTAATCCTCAACCAATCACAGCTCAGAGTGGACACACCAATGGTAGACAAATAAAACAAGATAATATCAAAGAGATGAGCACAGTGAACCCAAGTGAGCAGGGACGAGGTTTTTACTAAATAAATCCTGCAATATATGCTTTAAAAGTCAGAAAATTAAAACAGTTACAGGGTCTGATGTTGCACCAAAAGAGAATGGGTCCTAGACAGCATCGTTTTGGTTAATTTTTTATTGATTATATAGCTTTGTGATTTCTTCATTTTGATAAACAGTAGGCTCTATTTCTAACTGAAAGGTGTCAGTTGTGGAGATGTTGCTCAATTTCCAGACTTGACACACATCACGGATCCATGGACAACTATTTAGTCATAAAGTAGTATAATTAGTGTCCAATTTTGTTCATTAAAGCTGCAGTACTCAATTTAGTTTTTTTGTTCCGTTCCGTACTCTCCTCCAACAGCAGTAGTAACATTTCCTGCTTTTTATTTAAAAAAGAAAAGGTAAAACTGGACCAATTTTCTATTGCAAAATCTTAAAATGTTACAAATAAGACAAATTATTTTCAACAGAATAACCCATTTCCTTTGTTTATTTCCTTGTTCCTTTGTTGTTGACATCAGTGTCGACCAATGGGAGCGCTCCTTTTTACCTGAAGTGAGCTGTGATTGGACAAAATCCTCATTGTCATCTGTTAAAATCCTTAATTATAAAAACTAGATCACGTCTTAAGGTCTCATTTTTTCAGATGATTCCTGTTACAATAAGCTTTAGGTGATTAAACTGTTGAACTAAATGTAACAGTAAAAATAAAATGAGGTAATCCATGTCTACTTCCTTGGCTGCGTTGCTAACAACAACATCTGATTAATACTTGTGTCCTAAACCATATTTATGTCCACGTTGGGAGCGAGGACAAGTGCACGTGAACTTTTCCTGAGGTGAACTATTCTCGATCTCCTCTCTCAGGTCTGGGTCCCCCTCCTTTTCTCGTTTTCCTCTCTTCGCATCAGATGCTTTTCTGCCAATTACTCTGAGCACTGCCAGTAACAAGCACCATTCCTACAAGTCAACAAATATAATTGCCTCCACCTTGGAAAAAACTGCCGCTGCTATATTTGTCGCAATGTGACTCAGCCCATATCTTCCGTGGGATGAACAAATTACCGTCCTGAGATGGTGCTAATGTTCAAGGATTATTAGAATTTACCGGAACGTAAATATAAAACAGGTGTTTGGCCTTTGGAAATGGAAAAAGTATAAAGTGTGCTGTGTAAGAAAAAACTACAAAAACTGAAGAGAAATTAAAACACTTAAAGTAGAAAGTTCATGCCAAAAGAAATACTGTGTGTTGAGAAAATAAGCCATAAGATATAAAGAGACAGATTTGTTAAAAGACAGTGAAAAGCATTAAAGGAACAGTGCCATGAAAAAGTATTTGCCCCCTTCCTGATTTCTTATTTTTTTGCACATTTGCCAAACTTAAATGTTTAATCATCAAATACATTTAAATATTAGACAAATATAGCTCAAGTAAACATTAAATTAAATTTTTAAGTGATGATTTTATGAGAAAAAAGCGATCCAAACCCTGTGTGAAAAGGTAATTGCCCCACTTGTTTAATCATTAATAAACTGTGATTAAACACTTTTTTTTTTGGAAAGCTGAGTTCAATTTCTGTGGCTACACTCAGGCCTGATTACTGCCAGACCTGTTGAACCAAGAAATCCCTTAAATAGAACCTGTCTGACAAAGTAAAATAGGCCAAAAGATATTTGGGAACAGATGAGAAGCAAAGTAATTCACGTCTAGAGCCATTTTTGAAGAAGTGGACTAGTCTGAAGTGTTTGGAAAAGGCCCAGAAGAAACCTTTCTACCCACTACATACTGCCAGAAGTTTCCATATTTTGAATAAATGAGCAGATCGGTTTCAAAGTTGTTGGTCAAGAATAGTCCCATAGAACATTTTGAAACATTTATGGACTATTATACAACAACTACTGCTTTAGAGTTTATGTCTTGATTAGGATAGTGCCACGCATCCAGGAGTAAAAACTGTTGGGCCATACTTCAATATCCCCAAAAACTAGACAATTCAACCATAAACTGTCTGATTTTAGGTGTATGCAAAAAAACTTAAAGGTTTGCAATCGTCACAGCAGCTTTGATTTGTGGACCTCAAGTCAAGGAACAAGCAGTAGGTGATATTTTGCAGTAGTTGGTCCCAGTTTTTGAATACAATGCTAATTACTGAGTTCCATGCCATCTACTGTCTCCCTCATTCAAAAATGTTTAAAAAAAAAGTCAAAATAACCCTCTGCATTTGTGTATCTTGCTTAAACAAACCATTAAAACTGTCCAGAGAAGACAAAACGCATTCAAACTAAACTGATTTTGACGTTTCAAAGTGAAATCAACATTAAAATCGACTCACTTTGCATACAGAGGCCGTCGGTGCAGTTCTGGGACTGGAGCACCAGACCCTCACAGTCCTTGCCTCCGTTTTTGGGCGCTGGGTTGTTACACTCCCTCCGTCTCCACTGAGTGCACTCGGTCCCACAGGCCGACCACTTACTCCAGTCGGTCCACTCACCGTCCACTGGAGACAAAACACAAGAGACACGGACAAATCAGAGCATTACTGGAGGCAGAAAGTGGCTTTATTCATTCAGCTGATTATTTTGTGATTTATTGATTGTCTTTTATTGATGTTGATGTAATAAACCAATACAATGAGGATCTATAAATGTAGTTTTAGGTTTCGGAGCCAAGTCCTGCAGTGTTCTGTTGGAAACGTCCCAGTAAACACATGCAGCCTGTTGGGAAAAGGCTTTTAAAACCAGTTGAGATGCATTATTACAGTTTGTGGTTGGGATTTTTTGTTGTTCATATTGTTTGGCTTAAAATCTTCTCCACATTAACATTTAAGACTTCCACATTTGAGTAAATATGCATAGAGATTTGTAAATAACGAGATGTATTATTTATTTATTTGTTTATTCCGACAAGTAACCAAGTACTAAAAACATGTACAAGATTTTAATATTGTTTTCAAGGTTGTAAAAGTCCTTGAATTTTGAATAAAGTGCTTGAAAGTGCTTGAAATTCTGATTGTGATGCTTTAATAATAATTCACAATCTTAATGTGTAATTTTCTTCTTAGAAAAAAGATATTTTTTGAATTTTGCCGTAAAGAAAACAACAGCGCTCATGTAAATTTACATCTTTTTGATCAGACAAGTTTCATTTTTGGGTGAACAATCCCTTGTTTGTGCTCCAAAGTATTCAACAATTAACAATTTAAGTCTTTTTTTTAATACCACAATGGATTTAAATGAGAAAAACATTGGTCAATATGTCATTTAATGCTTGAAAAGTGCTGGAATTTGAACTTAGAAAAGGTGTAAGAACCCTGATTTAATCCAGATAACAACACATAACATAACAATTACCAAAATGGAGCAGATAGAAGTAGTAGAACCAGCTTCATGGAATCAATTGATGAATATCTCACTGTAATATCCTATACTGTACTATAACCCTACTGCAGAAATGAAATATACTCCATTATACAATCTTATATCATACTACTATGTAACATAATCCAATCCAATATAATATAAAGTAAATGTAACCCATACTGTATCATATTAGACTAAGATGATTTAAATAAAACACTGTATAATCAAATCTAATATAACGTAATATAATTTAACATAATGAAAGATATACACCATACAATAAAACTCAATACATAGTACATTATACAATCCCTATGCAACAATATAACATCATATTTCAAAGTGTCTGTCGTGTTACTTTTAAAATAACGTCTAATTCTGTAAACAATATTAGTATTTGTGACGTGACACTGAAGACAGAATATAATAATACTGCCATGTGCTCCATAAAGTTCATTATAATGTATACGTGCCCTTGTAGCAGCACAAATGTACAGCTGCGTGCATTAATCCAAGGACACAAAGCCAATCAAGTTCCATAAATACAGACGCTTGAAGTTAATGTCATGAATTTTGATCACTTTTCAGATCTGAACCCCATCATTCTGCTTTTGGCTCAGTTAATAACCTCTGTCTTTCTGCTTTTTTTTTAAACTAATCTCTCTGAAAACGTGGGGGTTACCCGTGCAGAGCGTGGTGCAGTCCAGTTTCTGTATGGCCTGTCCCACGCAGGGCAGGCCGCTTCAGGGGCGGGGTTTGTGCAGCTGCGAGTGCGTTTCTGGAGCCCCGCCCACAACGGCTGTCTGCACACCGACCACTCCGTCCACGTCGACCAGCCGCCGTTCACTAAAAACACACAAAAGATAAACGTAAATATGGAAGTCTCTGTTTTAATGTTAAATAACAAACTCATAACAACTGTCGCCAGCAGGAAAAGTCAATTAATCTCACAGTTTATCTTTAGCACCTTAAAGCTTGGTTTTAAACAGAGCAGTGGAAGGAAAAATACACAAAAACATTAATAAAAGTAAGGTCCATTATTCAGTGTGTGCAATTTGAAGCTTTGCGATGTTTTATGTGGCCCTTCAGTGCATTTAGAAAGAGATGTTTATGGTACTCACTTTTAATTGGATTTGGTTTAAGATGGATTTGAATCAGATTAATTTTATTTGTTCATGAAATGAAACTGTTCAAATAAATAAATTACAGTTTTTGCTAAAATGATATATATACTATATATATATATATATATATATATATATATATATATATATATATATATATATATATATATATATATATATAAACTGCCTAAATCAAATAAAACTGTTCAAATCACAGTAAAAACTGTTCAATCAACTAAAAACTCCACGAATCCTTATAAATGTCTTCAAATCCAAATAAAACATGCTCAAATAACAATAAAACCTGTTCAAATCATCTAAAATCTGTTCTAAAACCTGTTCAAATCCATCTATAACTGTTCAAATCCAACTAAAACCTCCACGAATCCCAATAAAACCTGTTCAAATCCAAATAAAACATTTCAAATCCAACTAAAACCTCCACGAATCCTTATAAAACCTGTTCAAATCCAAATAAAACCTTCACAAATCCTTATAAAACTCTTTCAATCCAAATAAAAATTTTCAAATCCAACTAAAACCTCCACGAATCCTTATAAAACCTGTTCAAATCCAAATAAAACCTGTTCAAATTTTCTAAAATCTGTTGTAAAACCTGTTCGAATCCATCTATAACTGTTCAAATCCAACTAAAACCTTCACAAATCCTGATAAAACCTGTTCAAATCCAATTTCAAGTGTGACAATCTCCGTGAAAGGATTAACTGATTCATTTGTTGTTTGTAAAGTAGAAGGTGAAAAGTTCCTGGTGAGTCAGTGCTGCATAATCTTAAACAATGATAGTTTTAGGATATTTCAGATCATTTCAGTGAATATACTCAGTTTTTATGCTTGTGCTGAATCATGTAAACAGCAGAAGACGCATGGGAGACCTACTGTAGCATAACGAGTGTAATTCTCTGCGGAGAGCCTTGTGATTTTAATACGGTGTTGGATTTAATTGAACTGTTTGTTTTGATAGATTCAGTAAGTGTTTTACAAATGCCAAGGGGCTGGCTCGCTGAAGTTTACTGAGAACAGCTGCACTTTCCACCAAATACTTCCACACAGAGACTTACAATGCTGCTTCTGTTGCACAATTCCTTTTCTGCAATATAATGTTTTCCAAACCCATTAAATACATGGAAAACATACAAAGCGCTGATGCGTAAATGCATCTTGTTTGACTGTTCACTGAGCAGCCATTAAGAGTCTGGACCAAGACCAGATAAAAATGTTGTTGACTGACTGAGTTTATTCACAGTTATTTTATTCCAAGAGGCCTTTAAGGTTGTATTTACACCAAATAGTCCAGTAGTTTTTGTTTGATTGGGCGACTAACATTGATATAAAGTAGTTTAGAAGAGCAATATTGTCCAAATACAGTTCTTACAAATGTATTTTCATGTGTTTGTGGAAACGTTGGACCCCTTTTTGTCCTACATCTGTTATTTTTACATTTTTAACACTACATGTGGATGTGTTCTAAGCGTTTATCATCAGTTTTTTGCGTGTTTTCTGTGTTTTTAGTGATTCTCGAGCAGAAGAGTCGAATTCATTTTAGTTCAGGAGCCACATACAAACATGTTTTATTTACATTTTCAAGTCAAGTCTTCAATTCGATAAGAGAAATAAGAGCATAACTTTTAAATTACCCCTTTGTTTTAGTGCAAAGAAGTACAATTATATTATAATGTCGTGCTCTCATCAATCACAACCAGTATGTTTTCAAAAAATCACCCTCACGATATGGCTTTGATGCTAATGCTATTTTGCTAGCCATAAAGGACCTGACTATAAAAACATACTATAAAACTGTATTTTTTAGGCAAAACCAGAATTTTCTTGTTTGGCTCAGCCTTGAGTTCAAATGAACATTCACACCTTTCAAACAAATCGAACGAGGAAACGAGGAAAACAAACTCAAACGTCTGATTAATGCAGAAAATAAAAACTGTAATCCACACAAAAGGTTAAAGTTGGTTCAAATGGATCCAAGTGGTCCTACCTTGTGTTTAATGTGATGCTGCATTTATTTAGACCAAGTCAGAATAAAAACTTGGAATCTCAGGTTATAATTATTTGCCAGACATTATGACTTGTATTAATGAACACAGCAGAAAGTAGCTGTTTGATTCATTCTCATAAATCACAGTGACTCATATAGAACAGTTTACTACAATCACAGTGATTATCATTAGCTTTTGCCCAATTAGAGTCAAGTAAATGTGTTAGAAAATATATAGTTACATTAGGTACAACTGTATTTGAGTCTTGATTAAGGAGGCAAAGTTATGTTTGTATTGTCAGTTCTGGGGAATAAATAAATAACATCAATGCTAAGACTCTTCAAGATGAAAACACATGAACAAACCTGAAAGATAAATGTCTTTGTGACTCAATAAACTGATTTTTTGAGGAGCTGCAGGAGTTTTTGGACATTTAATATCACAATTCCACACCTCACTCATATCTTTATGGACACGCTGTTGTCTATGAACAAACCCAGGTTCTTCAGCACAGAAATACCACTTTTCTGTAACAATTTCAGGGAAAAAAAAAGTTTCAGAAGCTTTGAAAACAAATAGTATAAGGCGTTAAATCATAATGTGGATATTGAAAATGTTCTGTCTCTGTATAAATGGAATCTAAACCAGTCCAAAGTGTCTCCTCTTGACTCTCGGCTGTCGGCACCTGTTCCATTTTTGTCTTTGCTTATGTGTCGGTGTTTTTCCTCCGTTGTGTTTCACCTTGTAGCCGCCGTGAGCCGGGCCCTCGCGGAGTCGAGAAGATTGAACCGCAGATTGAACAATCTATTTCTGTAAGGATACATCAGTGTCAAACCACTCCATCTCTGTCTGTCTGCGTCCACCGCACACACCTGCACCGCCTCTGATTGAAACACTCCTGAACAGACTCGCCGTGTGTGTCCAGAAGCTGTGTGTGTGTGGGTTTATTTCTCTTCTGATGTTGTCATACACGGCTGGACTTTGTTAAAGCACAGTGAGAAATGCAACACGGATACAAAAGAATACGCCGCGGTTTCCGACGTTAATGTGGTTTTATTGTGTGACATGATGACTCTGACACGTGCCTATTTTCTCTGTATCCTCGGCACAAAGCTCAGTGATTTCCCAGTGGTCTTCCTCCGGTCGGTGTGGGACAGGACCAGGCCGGACCTATTGAGTCTGTTTATGGAAGCCAGCCTTGGAAATCATCTTTGTAATACAGTTTTTGCTGTTTCTGAAGGCCTGCCCCTGGATTTAATGCTTTTGTTACAACACTATATGAAATTTCCTTTAAAGAAATATAGTTTTAAAGCCATTCAAAGCCATTTTATTATTTTTTTTAATTTTAGAGACACAATGGCTTAATTTATTCCGATATATTAAACTGAATGGAACAGATGACCTCAATATTTACTGTAGTATTGTACATTTATCTGTATTTAAATTTACTGTGGATGGATTAACAAAAAATAAAGTGTGACATACCCATTTTTTTCTTTTTTTTTTTTTTTGTAATTACTTCGTGCTCTAAAAATTTACTATACAGCATTATGTGCAATTTTTATGTTGAAAAAATGGCAACAACAACATTGACTGCTTATTTTTTACAGTGTATACATTGAAAAATATAAAATCTCCTGTCCATTTGAAGAGGTTTTATTAGTTTTTGAGCATTAAGAGTTTTGAAAATGTACATAGTGTTGCTTTAAAATGCATTTTGTAAAATCTTAAAGTTGAATAAAATGAAACAAATCAGTCTAAACCCAGTGGAAGGAGCCATTTTAGTTTCTTTACTTTGTTTTCCTTCAACCAGAGTCTAGAGGAGACCAATGGGGTTTGCTCAAACACAACAGTGTGTCCTTTCAGGGCTACCATAGCTGTTCACATGCTCTAAAAGAGAAGAGTGTGAGGTGGGGGATTATAGTCTGTACTTTTGTCACTAGAGGTCACCAAAAAACCAAGATAATGAGACATTTGTGAGTATTCTGACTTGCTTAAACAGGAAAGGGACACACTTCTTATTGGTTAAAAAAAAGAGAAGCTGCTTCATTTGCTCATGAAAAAGGTTTTTAAATAAACACCACTGATAAATACAACCGACTGTGGATGAAATGAGCTTTAGGTTTGTGTAATCTGTGCATTACATCCTACAAATGTGTACAAATCTAGACTGATCTCCATCATTTCCAAAGATCAATATGTAAAGTTCTCATGAAAACCCTCTATTTTTCTGCTTTTCCATCAGAAGTGTGTTAGTTTTGCCTCACAGAGATCACCAAACTAAAAAAGTAACCAAATCCCATTAAAACTCCAACAATAAAAACGTTGTTTGCTTGTTTTTCCGCAGCTGTCATGACGCCATATGCCTCACAATCGTTTTGGTTCTGGGACTTCTGGCCGTGACGGAGAACATTTGGGAAGCACAAGTGTCTCATTTGAAGGCGGAGGTGTGATTGGTGGATTTTAATTGCGTTGGGTCAAAGGTGATGTGGGAGTATTGGGACAATCACAATGACTTCACAATGACTTGGCAGAGCGGCGGAGCTAATTTACCCGCGGCAGATGGGGACCCGCTTCGGTAAAAGGTGGAAAAACAAACAAACAGACGACGCATCGGGCTCGAACGCTCACCGTAAACGATGACGGTGGCTGTGGTGCTTCGCCGTTTGGCCACGATGTTCTTGGCCACGCAGGTGTAGTTGGCGGTGTCGGACAGTCGGGCCTGTTTGATGATCAGGTTGTGGTCCACGGTGATGTAGAAGTTCCTGTCCTCCGCCGGGTCGATGATGTCCTCGTTCTTCAACCACTCCACCTGAAAGAGGACAAATATACGGAGGTTAGCGGCTGGAAGACTATGGGATCACAAAGATGGGACTAGATTGGAGCCATGGTTTCTGTTTGCTCCATTATTGCAAATCACAGTCAAATAATCCGTTTAGTTTTGACTTATCCACTTAAAACCCATTAACAAAGCTAATGCTAATGCTAATGCTAATGCTAAAGCTAAAGCTAAAGCTAAAGCTCCAGAACTTGATTTTGTTTTGTTTTTTGTCCCGGTCTCAGACTCCACTCTCCTCCAACAGCAGAGCAACCTTTGCTGCTTCTTTTATTTTTTAAAAAAAAAGGTAAACCCGAACTAATTTTTCACTACACATTTTAGTTTTTGGTATTTTAATGAACAGATTCAGTGTCCAGAGTTTTCTAATTTTACCTGAAACCATTGACTACTCAGAAAGTTGATGCATGGGGGAAACTCAATCATGTTTTTCTGTTGAATACAGCTCTTTTTTCTTTCGTTCTGTGGATTTTGTACAAATATAGATTGTTTTCCACCAGTCATATCCTTTTTACATCCATCTATCAAGTTTAAGGGTTTGGTTATAACAAGAAAAGTCTTTGCAGTCTTTGCTATCAACATGTGCCAGATGTAATAAATAAAATAAAACATGGGTATGATATATCAAAGTTGAAAACAAATAGCATTATTATCTGCTCAAACAAAACATGTTACTATCATCTTCAGTCTTCTCTGTATGTTTAAAAGTTGGGCGAGTTTTCCAGCTATTCCACATTAACCAAACAATAAAACTAAAGATTGATGAGCTGATCTGAACCAAAATTGACAGCTTTATTTCAACTAAACCCATAACTGTAACAGCCTTGTATTTTAAAGAGTCAAATATGACAGTGTATCTCATAACAAACACAATTCAGAAGCAAATAAAGCATTTTTAGGAGGAATGCTAAAGATTAAGCAAGAAATTCCCGGTTATTATCTTGACTTATGAATCTATAACCTGCACCGTGATGTTTATGGATTTTAAATATGGAACCCAAGGGTGGCACTGAGCAGAACGCGCCTTAAACGTGACAAGGTGCGTTCGGGTGAAAGGAAGGACAGTGGGAAACGGCGCTCTTTATGAGGCTAATCACATTTCCTGAGTGCTGTATTTACGGGTCCGAGCGCTCATAAATCCAGCCAGTTTCCAGCTTTACGGCAGCCACATAAATGTCTCAGGCTGCGCTGTTTAATTCACATTGTTTAATTTCCTCCTCCTTTCGCATTAGGAAATGGAAATCGCAGATGCAGGAAAAAAGAGAAAAGTGTTGGTTGTTATTCTTCTTTCCTCGTGGGTTCCTCTACCTGCTTTAGTCTCCGATGTGTGGCCATAGGGCAAGAGTGGATTCTCAATTTGAAGCGAGACACAGTGTGACCTTTCGCTTTCTATTACAAAGTAAAGGTTATGTTGAAGAAAAGGCAAAAGACAAAATGCCTATAGAGCACAAAGGTAAAGCAAAGGTTGGTGTAATGTCAAAATGGTACAGTGTTTTCTCAAATGGAGCAAATACAACGAAAAAATGAAGGTAATCTTAAAGAAACATCCTTTTTTTTCCTGTTGCATTTAGTTTTTCACCTAAAGTTTATTTTAACAGGAATTATCTGTGGAAAAAGACGTGATCTAGTCTTGATAATTAAGGATTTTAATAGATGACAGTGGGATTTTGTCCAATCGCAGCTCACTTCAGGTAAAAAGGAGCGCTCCCATTGGTCGACACTAACGTCAACAACGAAGGAAAAAGGAAATAAACAAAGGAAATGGGTTATTCTGTTGGAAATACGTCTTATTTTACAGAGAAACAGCTCAAAAAAGATAAAAATAGAGAAACAGCAGTAGATTAAACATGGATAAATGTTGGAAATGCTTTGAAACATGCCTAACTCCAAAGATAAAACTTTTATGTCAGCTTTAAACTTTGGTTTAATGTAACATATTAGTATTTTGTGGTGAAACATTGGTCCGATTTTACCCTTTTTTTAAATAAAAGAAGCAGAAAAGGTTAATACGCTGCTGTTGGAGGAGAGTGGAGTCTGAGACTGGGACAAAAAAACTAAATCAGGTAGTGGAGTTTTAATATCTGAATGGAAAAATGGAAAAAAAACAACTCCCATTTGGTTAACGATAACACAAAGCGTACTTTCGAAGCTCAAAGACGTAATGGAGTGCCTCACCTCGACCTGGATCTGCCTCTTAACAATCAAAGCACAGAATAAAACATTTTGCTGGTGGTGAACTAACGACCCCTGGGACGAATTAGAGGGTAAAATATAAAAGTGAAAGTAGAAAAGAGTGTTGGAAAATGAAACTGCTCCCGAGCGAGTCGTCAGTGAAGAGTGTAGAAGGACGGTGAAGGAGCCCTGAGGGACCTCCAGTGTCTGAATGAGTCTCGAATGCAGCCGGTTCACTCCATTAATGTACCTTGATTATATTCTATGGTCTGTTATGTCTTTATTAGCCTCCCCAGACGCAGCTCCGAGAGGCCACAGCGTTTCTCATCTCGCTTCTCAGTCCGGATCGTAATGTCATAAAGCATTAAGACAAAGAACGAGTACGGCTTAACAACTCTATAATCTTTCTATAAGTTCAATGCAACTCTACAATAATTACTTCTGTTTGTGTTTACATTTCATTTAATTGGTGTGGCATGTGTTTTTATTCCATCCTCCTCCACAACCAAGCCTTTCTTCTTCTGAAAATAAACGTTATTTCCAATTAACCTAAAGAAGCTACTGCTGTAAGTTGTTAATTGATAGTTTGAAAGTATAAGTACGTACATAAACTCTTCCTTTCAACTAACAACCCTCACTATCTCCTACGCAACTGCCCTTTTACTGAATATTGTTTCAAAATAAAATGACTTACAGTTACAATTATATTCGTACAAGGAGGTGTTAGTCTGAATAAGAATACAAAAGCCCACTTCCACAAAGACTGCAGTAGATTTGTGGAAAAGTGCTGGATTTAATAAGAATTTATTTTAATAATCATTTGCCAAAGAGTCAGGGATGTTGAGTTAACATTTGTGACATAAAGCTTAAAAACTGTGGAAATAAAGTACTTAATAAACAAAGGAAATGGGTTATTCTGTTGCAAAATACATCTTATTTTACAGCTAAAAAAAAAAACAAAATAGAGAAACAGGAAGTTAATAAAACATGGATAAATGTTTATGACACAATGTTTAATGAAACAGAGATAATTACAGCATCACTACAGTCTACAGTAAACTCCAAAGATAAAAGTTTCAGGTTTTAATGTAACGTATTAGTATTTTGTGGTAGAAATTAGGTCTGAGCAATAAAAACTAAAAAACTCTCGCTGTTTTCTGCCAATATGTTGGACAGAAGTCACTGAGGCCCCGAGCTCTTTTTAGCAAACTGTAAATAACAGCTAGGAACATCTCCAAAATACACTTTATCATGTTTATTCATTTGTAATTTGTCATAAAAAGCACTTTGTCAAAGCAAACCTGTGTAAGTTTTATCCAGTAGAGGGCGCAGATCCTTCTTGTGACTCTGTTGTTACGATAGCAGCGCCATTTTAAAGACTTTTTTTGTTTTCAAGTAGATCCAGCAAGTTTAGGGAAACAAAACATGTTTATAGGATAAATTTAGCGTTTTTTTGCACACAAAAGACTGTTTATTAGCCTATTTTCTTTATCAAACTGTATGTGTCGTGTGGTAGAGGGTCACTAAAAGGCTGTTTTAACATTGATTTCATTGCTGTTTTCATGTTGTAGTTCAAAACCTTATTTTTTCTCCGGAATGATCATAAAAAATAATAAATAGGAAACTGGTAATGCCACTTTCGACTTGATCTGACTAAAAAGGAAGGTCATTCATTCTTAATACGAGCGTGTGATTGCACCACTCTAGTAAATGCACAGCTGCCTTTCTCTAAAAATCAAACCATAAATGTACGAATGAGTCTGGATGGTTCCATGTCGAATGTGTGAGTGGCTCGTTTCCACTGAAAGCACATACGATCTCGGCGCCTCAGCCTTGTTCTGGCCTCACATCGGTATCATGTCTGCTCTCGTCTGATAATGGCCTGGAAATAGCTGCGTTCTTTGATGCTCCCCTCGCTGTGAGACTGATACGTGCTCGGCTGCGCTCAGACAAAGAGACCACATGTGGCGGCCGCACACTCGCGCCGCACCACATCATTAGCCACAGCTGCTGAGTGTGTGCGAGCGGCTGATTGGATCAAATCTCCCCAGGGCGCTGTGTGTGTTTGTGAGTTTAACTCTTGCCCCGGTGTCACCTGTGCTTCTGCCACACGCACATTCAGTAAAAAAAAAACCTTCAAAATAATGACATTATATAAGCTTTTACTTTAATTCCCGCCGGCGCTCGCACACTCGCGCTGACGAGGCTGCCCTACGTTTCAACTGTAACAGGATTTGAGCAAACGGTTCAAAGAGAGTCCATTCTTTTTGACTAAAGACAAAGGAGTCTCTTTCAAAAGGATAAAAGCTTTGTCTGATCAATTACACCCTCGCTTTTATCGTGAACGTTGTTTTCCTCTTTCTTGCCTGACCCACTGACTACATTTACTCTGCTTCAGTTTGCAGCTAAATCCTGAGAAAAAAAGAAATAAAATGTTTTCAGGACTATCAGGATACATAAGTGATGGGTAATTGATTCAAGTAGGTAATACATTGTTATTTTATTCTCTATCTCTCTATAAACCTCAGATCTTACCTCATTTGTGCAAGTTTCTGAATGTAGCTTGTGTCAAAGTCAACATATGGACTACAGTGGTCCCTTGTTTATCGCGCGGGTTACGTTCCAAAAATAACCCACAAAAGGCAAAATCCGCGAAGTAGTCAGCTTTATTTTTTACAATTATTCAATATGTTTTAAGGCTGTAAAACCACACACTTTATACACTTTTCTCAGACAGACATTAACATTTTCTCACATTTCTCTCTTGTTTAAACACTCTCAAAGTTCAAACCTTAGCATCTTCCTGTGCCTTTTGGGTGCGACCGCAGGTGCCTTTGTCGGTGCAGAACGTTTCGTCGACTTTGTGGGTTTTGTCGGGGAGAAAACTTGCAAACATACAGCACTTCAGAGTCACACTGCTAGCGATCAAACATTTATGTAAATTTGGCCGAACGCATTCTGTACTGTACAGGAGACACGGCACGGGGGAGACTGATTGACAATGGTCTACAGTCCTTTAGCCAATCAGGACGCAGAACACAATGCAGGAGTTCTCCCTTAGCCAATCAGGACACAGAACACAATGCGCGTTTATACGCTGTAAAAAAAAAAAAAAAAGAATGCAAAATTGCCCTAAAAAAATCTGCGAAACAGCGAGGCCACAAAAGGTGAACCGCGTTATAGCGAGGGACAACTGTAATTCTAAGCTACATGATTTGGAATTACCTACAATGAACCATACATTTAACTGCACTTTGAAATTGTTTTAAATAAATAAATAATAAAATAAGTGGTTCAGTCTCTTTGGCGATGCTCCTCTTCTTCAAACTGGAAGTGTGCTGACAGCTATTGTAAGAAATAAGTTTACAAAACACATTGTTATGTTTTCTCACTAAATTCTAAATGTTAGCGTCTGTGTCTGAAGACAATTCAGGATAAAATGATCAGCATCACTCAGTGAACAATGTCCACTTGAGTTTTTTTCATCTATTATATACTTTACTTCCATGTACTCCGCTGAAAATAACAGTTTTATTTGGACAACTGGTTTAGTAAGTAAGATTTATGTGTTTTAATATACAATTATTCATCTTTTATCACATTATTCTAATGTTGTGATCTTATATTGTATGTAAATATATGCTACACTTTGTTGGATTTGTCCAAGTGAGTGAATCAGTGAAGTTCTGTTTACACTAATGCCCAATGCAAAACAACATTTCAAAAGCAAATAAATAAATAAACAGAAAAAAAATGGTCATTAATGTCTTCTTGTACGATCACAAGTCTAACATAGAAATTGATGTAATAACTTTAAAAATGTCTATTTATTTTCAAGACAAAGTGTTATTTTGAGACCATTGTACATTATTAAAACCACATTATCTGTTTTGAACAACTGTATACTAGAGTTAGTTCATTTTTAATGTGTGCTATTTAGACCCTTTCATATTTGCTTTATAGTATAGCATTTAGCATATTTCTTGGTAATTTGTCTTTATGTCTGTTACAATATTGATACGACACTGCTACAGGCTGAAATCAAACAGAAATGAGAGTTATTCTTCTCTCTCTCAGCTGATATAAAGCAGGTGTAATGCTGCATATTCAAAGCCACTAGAAACATAATGTATTGTACAACCTACTCAGATATGCATCTTCATTTTAACAAGACTTGGTCTCA